>JAWMAR010000198.1:3662714-3685973 GCA_036785375.1 Leucoraja ocellata
TATTGTTTGTTGAAAAGCTGCCCAATCCTCGGCTTCCCGTGAATCATTGCTATGTTTTACACCTTCTCTTTTAGTTTTCTCTACTGGCCTTGACTTCCCTTCTCAGCCACTGTCGCCTCTTTCTCCCACTAGAATCTTTCTTCTTCGTCGGAATGAAAAGATCCAGCGTCTCCCGATTATTCCCAGATATTCCTGCCATTGCTGTTCCACCGTCATCCTTGGTAGGGTGTGCCTGTCAATCAACTTTGGCCAGCTCCCCCCTCATGCCTCTGTAGTCCCCTTTGCCCAGATGCAATACCGACACATCCGATATCACCTTCTCCTTCTCAAATTGCAGATGAAAACTTATCATTTTGAGGTCGCGACTTCCTAATGGTTCCTTTATCCTGGGTCCCTTGATCAAATTCGGTTCATTCCACAACACTAAATCCACAATTGTCTTGTCCCAGGTAGGTATAGAGCACAGCTGCTTTAAACATCCATCTCGAACACACTCCACCAATCTCGGTTCCTTGTAGAATCCCACCGAAGCGACGTGCTGAAAACGCAATGTCGGAATCGGCGGGTTGAATTTGCTGCCTGCGGCCGGGAATCTGGAACTCCGGTCCACACAGTTCAGGCGGGTGCATCCCCATAGCTGACTTCCGAGGCCTAATTTGCGGGCTTTTATCTGGGCTCCGCGGCGGATAAGGATCGCCACTCGACCGGCGCGGCGATCCTCGTCACACAGCGGGGTCACCGTGCGCTCCCAGCCCATCGCGATTTAGGCAGATTCTCGGAAGCTGTCCACACACGAGGTCGGTCACCAGCTGACGTGTCGTGAACCGAACATAGCGCCGCCGACTCTTCGTGTGTCTCCGTACATCGTGCTGCACCCGCCGAGCTCTTCACCGACGCCCTGTGTCGATAACGCGATGTTGCAATCGGCGGGTAGAATCTGCCTCATGCAGTCGGCTCTCAGGAACACTGGCCCGGCCTGACCGAGTGGATCCATCCCCATAGAAGACGGTGGAGGCCGAGTCTCGGCTTGTATCTCGGCTCCGCGGCGGCGTAGGCTGGACGTTCCGGTTCGCATCAACTGGTCGCGTCAGTCCGCTGTGGAGATCGCGGTCTCCGGGCATCTCACAGCCGACCGGGATTTCAGGAGGTTCCCGGCAGCGGTACATACACTCGGTCATGTCACCAGTTGAAGATTCTCGGCCCGATCGGGGGCCACCGACTCTTCTGGTGTTTCCAAACACGTTGCAGCAACCGCCGAGCTCCCCGCCGAAACCCCGTGCTGAAAACAGAATGTTGGAAGCGGCGGGTGGAATCTGCTGCCTGCAGCCAGGTTGTGGTTCTCCGGCCCGGCCAGTCCGGCTGCATCCATCCCCATAGCCGACTTCCAAGGCCGAATTTGCGGGCCTGTATCTCAGCTCCACGGCGGCTTCGGCTCGCCGTTTCGGTGCTCATCGACTCGTCGCGGAGTCCGCGTTGGAGAGCCGGGTCGCCGCCCCCCCCCCGATTTATCGCGATTTTGGCAGATTTCCCGGCAGCGGTACTCACGCGACTGATGCCTCCTAACACCGGGCTGCATCCGCCGCGCTTCCCGCGGAAGCCTCGTGGTGAAACGCAATTTTGCAATCAACGGCCGAAGCTGCCGCCTGCATCCAGAACTCTGAAACTCCAGCCCGGTCAGAACGTGTGAATCCATCCCCATAGAAAACATCCGAGGCAATAGGCAATAGACAATAGGTGCAGAAGTCGGCCATTCGACCCTTCGTGTCAGCACCGCCATTCAATGTGATCATGTCGGGTCATCCTCAATCAGTACCTCGTCCCTGCCTTCTCCCCATATCACCGAACTCTGCTATCTTTAAGATATCTATCTAACTCTCTCTTGAAAGTATCCAGAGAACCGGCTCCACGGCATTCTGTGGCAGAGAATTCCACGGACGTAACTCTCTGTGTGAAAAGTGTTTCCTCATCTCCGTTCTAAATGGCTTACCTCTTATTTCTAAACTGTGGCCCCTCGTACAGGACCCCCCCCCCCCCCCCCTCCCTTAACATCGGGAACATGTTCCCTGCCTCTAGTCAGTCCAAACCCTTAATAATCAGATACGTTTCAATAAGATCCTCTCAATTTCTTCTAAATTCCATAGTATACAAGCCCAGCCCCACCATTCGCTCAGCATATGACAATCCCGCTATCCCAGGATTTAACCTTGTCAACCAACGCTGCACTCCCTCAATAGCAAGTATGTCCTTCGTCAAACTTGGAGACCAAAACTTAACACACAATACTCCAGGTGTGGTCTCACTAGGGTCCTGAACAACTTCAGAAGGACCTCTTTGCTCCTACACACAACTCCTCTTGTTATGAAGGCCAATATGCATTTCGCTATCCTGCCTGCTGTACCTGCATGCTTACTTTCATTGACTGATGATCAAGGTCCCCCAAATCCCGTTGTACGCCCACTTTTCCCAACTTGACACAATTTAGATAAAGATTTGCCTTCCTGTTTTTGCTACCAAAGTGGATAACCTCACATTTATGCATCTGCCCACTCACCCAACTTGTCCAAGTTAGCCTGCATTCTGCAGGCACTTTCCTCAGGTATTGCCACTTTTCATTTCACTGCACATCTCGTATGCGTATATGACAAATAAACTTGACTTGACTTGACATTCTCCTAGCATCCTCCCACAGTTCACACTGTCGCCCAGCTTTGTATCATCAGCAAATTTGCTAATGTTACTTGTAACCCCTTCATCTAAATCATTAATGTATATTGTAAATGGCTGTTTTCCCAGGACCGAGCCTTGCGGTACACCACGAGTCACTGCCTGCCATTCTGAAAGGGACCCATTAATCCCCACTCTTTATTTCCCATCTGTCAAGCAATGTTCTATCCATGTCAGCACTCTGCACCCGATACCATGTGCTCTAATTTTGCCCACTAATCTCCTATGTGGGACCTTATCAAATGCATTCTGAAAGTCCAGGTACAGTACATCCACTGGCTCTTCCTTGTCCATTTCCTAGTTACATCCTGAAATAATTCCTGAAGATTAGGCAAGCATGATATCCACTTCGTAAATCCATGCTGACTCGACCGATCCTGTTACTGCTATCCAAATGTGCCGCTATTTCATCGTTTATGATTGACTCCAGAATCTTCCTCACCACCGATGTGAGGCTAATTGGTCGATAATTGCCTGCTTTCTCTCTCCCGCCTTTCTTAAAAAGTGGGATAACAGTAGCTTCCCTCCAATCCACAGGAACTGATCCTGAATCTCTAGAACATTTGAAAAATGATCACCAATGTGTCCACGATTTCTAAAGCATGTCCTTAAGTACCGTGGGATGCAGACCATCAGGCCCTGGGGATTTATCAGCCTTCATTCCCATCGGCCTACCCAACACCATTTCCTGCCTAATGTGGATGTCCTTCAGTTCCTCCGTCACCCCATTATCGTGGATGACATCCTGGTTTATGGGAAAGATGCTGCTGAGCACGACCACAACCTCCGATGGATTCTAGACCGCGCTCGCCAGATCAACTTGAAACTCAACCTGTCAAAGTGCAAGTTCCGTGTAGCTGAAGTATCCTATGTTGGTCACATCTTCGCAGCCCATGGGCTGAAACCTGATCCGCAGAAGACCAACGCTATCACCGAGCTGCTTGCCCCGACCGACGTGACCAGCCTGCAGCGTTTCCTGGGCATGGTCAACTATTTGGGAAAGTTCATCCCCGACCTCAGCGAGTTGAGCGCACCCCTGAGGCAACTGACGAAAAAAGACACTGCCTGGTCCTGGTTTCCCCAACACCAGCAGGCTTTCGACCTTCCCAAAACAAAGCTGATTAGCACACCGACTCTCAAGTTTTTCGATCTGCAACGCCCTATTGTAGTTACGTGTGATGCTTCCCGCTTCGGACTCGGTGCTGCCTGCCGGCAACCCCATGATGACGGCTCGCTGCAGCCCATTTCCTATGCCTCTCGTACCATGACAGACACTGAGCAGCGCTATGCACAAATCGAGAAGGAGCTTCTTGCGGTTGTATTCGCCTGCTCCAAGTTCAAGGACTTCCTTTTTGGTACCAGGTTCACCGTCGAGACGGATCATCAACTCTTGGTGACCATCCTCAATAAGCCTATCCACATCGCTCCAGCTAGACTCCAGCGCATGATGTTACAGCTCCAGCGGTTCGACTTTCTGATCGTGTACAAGAGGGGCGCCGAGATGCATGTGGCCGACGCGCTGTCCCGGGCCCCCCGGTCCTCCTGTGACAGGCACCCCTACGAGCAGGAGGATCTGCAGGTACTCAATGTCAACTTCGTTCCCTTTAAACAGCTGCAGTGCCTGTTTGAGCACACTGCCAACGACCCCGACCTGCAACAGCTCGCAGCTGTCATCCAGCGGGGGTCGCCCAGCAGACGCACCTCGCTGCCTGCGGGTGCCCACCCTTTCTTTCTGGTCCGCGATGAGCTTGTGCTCCGGGACGGCATCATCATCAAGGTTCACAAGGTGGTCGTCCCTGCCTCCCTATATGACTCGTACTACAAAGCTGCCCACATGGGGCACCCCGGAGCACAGGCCACCGTCTCACATGCGCAGGAACAATACTACTGGCCCGGCATCGCCAAATAAATTAAAGCCCGAGTAGCCTCCTGCCCTGGGTGCAACACTCTTGCCCCACATCAGCAGCGCCAGCCGCTTCTGCAGCAGCCTGCGCCTGCTATGCCCTGGACGTCGCTGGCTGCTGACATATTCGAATGGCGAGGCAAGCACTACCTGGTGTTGGTTGACTCATACTCCAACTGGTTCGAAGTAGACCTTCTCCCTGCCATCACCTCTGAAATGGTTATCAGTAAGCTGCACAGACACTTTGCTACCTTTGGGTTCCCGGTCCGCTTACAGATCGACAACGGCCGTCAGTTCACCAGTGCAGAATTCCAGGCTTTTGCTGTGAAGTGGAACTTCACTCACTATACCAGCAGCCCCGAATACCCGCAGAGCAACGGCCTGGCCGAGCGAGCTGTCCGCAGTGCTAAGAATGTGCTCGAGCAGTCTCGTCTCTCCAATGGTGATTTTTACCTGGGTCTACTAAACCTTCGCAACATCTCACGGGACCCTACCATGTGATCCCCTGCCCAGCATCTGATGTCCCGCGTGCTTCGCCCACCGATGCCGATCGCCCAACAATCCCTGGTGCCCAAGGTCTTCTAGCCTGCCGCCGTCCAGCAACGGGTTGCTCACAAGCATAAGATACAGCGCCGCTCCCACTACAAGTCCTGCCGCCCGCTCTCACCATTACTACCTGGCCAGATCGTCCGCATGCAGACAGCCACCGGATTCTCCCGTCTCGCGACCGTTGTTGGTGTGGACGATTCCCCGAGATCTTACCTGGTGGACTTTGATGGAACTGTCTACCGCCGGAGCCGCCAGCACCTGTTGGCCGTTAACGAGCCTCTGCCTCCTTCTGCAGATCCCTACGCTCCTCCGTTGCGTTTCGAGCCTGTCATTACTAATTACCCCACAGCTCCCTGCATGCCCCGGTCAGTTCGCTTGCCGCGTTCTCCTCCCTCTGCGTTTCCTGGTTCCGGGCAGATGATCCCCTCTCCTGCTCGTTTCCCCTCTCCTCCTTTACAATACAGACGTCACCTGGGCGGTACAGAGGAAGTGGCCTCGTTTCTGGCGCCGAATAGGTTCATGGAACAGTCTATATTTCCCCGCAGCGGCGAACCAGGCCCCGCCGCACCAGGCAGCAGGTGCCCCCCGCGCCGGGTCCCTCATCGTTCTCGGCTGCACCCCGCCGGGTTGCTCTCGGCTTGGAATGATTCAGGGCTATTTTCCCAGCGTGGAAAAGTCAATGACGGGACGACATAGATTTTAACACAGTAGGGGGATCTTTCAAGGAGATGTGCGGGGCATGTTTTATTACACAGGGTGGTAGGTGCCTGGAACGTGCTGCTGGAGTGGTGGTCGAAGCATATACGGTGTAGGCATTACAGTCTGATGTGGGCTGAAGGAACTGGTCTTGTTCTATGTGGCCATTAACAAAACCGACAGGTTCATTAGAGCTCCCATTCTCAGCTCATTGCCCACAACCATTAGGTTCTTGAACCGACCTGCACTGCCAGCGTTTGGCCCATATCCCTCTAACCTGTCCTATCCATGCACCTGTCTAAATGCTTCTGAAACGTTACGATAGTACCCGCCTCATCTATCTTCTCCAGCAGCTCATTCCATACACCCACCACCCATTGTGTGAACAAAGTTACCCCTCAGGTTCCTATTAAACCGTTCCACCCTCACTTTAAACCGATGTCCTCTGGTACTTGATGCCCCTCCTCTGGGCAAGGGGCTCTGTGCGGCTACCCGATCTGTTCCTCTCATGATTTTTTACATCTCTTCTAAGATCATCCCTCATCATGGAAAAGCAGCCAACATAATCAAATACGTGTCCTGCACCGGCAATTCCTTCTTCTCACTGTTCTTGTCGGGCAGAAGGTACAGAATCTTCAAAGCGCCTACTACCGGTCTCAGGAACAGCCTCCTCCCCTCTGTTATCAGGCTTCTGAATGATCCTTCCATAAGCTCGACATTGTGTGTTGAAGGGCCTGTTCCTGTGCCGTATTGATGACGACTTGTTTTCTCTGTTGAGCGGCAGTGCAAGGTTGATTTTCTGACCAGTGGAGCTTACTTTACTTTAGAGATACAGCATGGAAGTAGGCCCTTCGGCCCACCGAGTCCACATCGACCATCGAGCACCAATTAACACTTGGTCTCTGTTATCCCACCTTCCCGTTCACTCCCAACATACTTGGGGCAATTTACAGAGGGCCAATTACCCTACAAACCCGCACGTCTTTTGAATGTGGGAGAAAACCGGAGCGCCCGGAGGAAACCCACGCGGTCACAGGGAGAATGTGCACGCTTCGAACAGTGAACATGGTCAGGATCGAACCCGGGTCTCAGGCCCCGTGAGGCAGTGGTTCAATCTGCTACTCCATATTACCTTAGAAATATTAACGCTTCCCTTTCCAGATACTGTACACTGCCCCGACCTGCTGAATGCCGACAACGCTTTCTGTTTTTTTGTTAGCATTTTATGGTCAGACTCACGTTCCAATCACCCATTTAACTGGAAAAACTTTAGTTTAAGGGAATTAAATTTACCCGAAGCTGATTACAAATGACATCGGCTTCCTGGTCAGGGATGTGATTGACGGGGCTGAGCTCCGCCTCCCCTCAGCCGTGCCCCGCCCCTTCCATTGATTGTTCCACAGCTCCGGGCTCCCCCGGGTCCTAAAGCCCGTCGTCAAGTTGTTGTCCAGCCTCATTTACCTCATCTGGCAGCTTGTTCCATTTCCCCACGACATTTTGTGTGAAAATATTGTTCCTCAGGTTCCGATTAAATCTTGCACCTCTCACCACAAACCTGTGTCCTCTAGTTCTCGACTCCACTACTCCGGGTAAAAGACTGTGCATTCACCCTATCCATTCACCTCTTGATCCCATGAACCTCAGCCTCCTGCGCTCCAATTAATTACTGCAGGGCGTCAGCAGTTTCAGCGAATAGGAATGCGTTTTGAACCAGGAAGTGGACGATTAAAATGGCTGCGAAAGACCCGGTCGAGAATTTAACCGAGGAGATAGTTTGTCCCATCTGCCTGGATTTCTTCACCGATCCGGTGTCACTGGAGTGTGGGCACAACTTCTGCCGCTCCTGTATCACACAGAGTTGGGACATGGAGGGGAGAAACTCCTGCCCGGAATGTAGAGAGGAGTTTACAGACCGCACCCTCAGGGTGAGTTGGGCTTTGGCGAGATTGTCTGAGAAAGCTCGAACACTGAGCCTGAATCGGCCAGAGAAGGAAAGTAAACTTCAGTGCGGGGAACATCAGGAAGAACTGAAGCTGTTTTGTGAAACTGACAAGAAGCTGATCTGTGTGGTTTGTGCAGCTGGGCGGGAACACAGAGATCACCGCTTCATGCCGGTTAAAGAAGCTGTTCAAACCTACAAGGTAAAAGCAAACCGATTTTGATCGCATCATTGTTTAATTCCATCTTTATAATCTAACACTTTTATTCTCTGATTTTCAATCACAATCCCAGGATCAGACGAAATCTTCCATCCAGTCTCTTACAAAAAAGAAATCAGGGATCCAGCGAATGGAGCAGCAACAAAAACAGAAGATTTCTGGAGTTCTGGTGAGGCTGTTAAGTTTCGATTTCCTGATCTTGTGTAGATTTGATCCATGTGATGCGTGTAATAATAGGGCAGCGCAGTGACACAAGTAGTGCCGCTGTCTCCTAGTTGTGGTGAGCGGGTTCGATCCTGACCTCGGGTGCTGCCCCTGTGGATCACGCCTTTTCCCTGTGACCGCGTCGGATTCATTCCACGTCCCCAACACATGCTGGTTCAATGGTCAATCGGGGACTGTTATAATCCCTGGGAAAGTGGGTGGTGGACGGATAAATGGGAATGAATGGGCAGGTGAAAGGAATAGGCAGCAGGCAGTATTGGGGTAGACGATTGATGAGTTATAACATTACCCTCAAGATATTTCTGAAGCTTTTAGACAAACTGTCTAAATGCTTTTGAAGTCTGAAGAAGGGTCTCGACCCGAAACGACGCCCATTCCTTTTCAATAGATGCTGCATCACCCGCTGAGTTCTTACAGCATTTTTGTCTGCATTAGACAGACTATTGAATTGACAAAGCAAATAATCAATGCACAGGTCAAATGTCACCGTTAAAGTCGTGCGGAAACACAACCAGTGACATTATATATTGATCTTCATCTTTTATTTCACAGAAACAGTCACACACTCTTCAGTCCAAGATCACATCCCAGTATGCTGAACTGCACCAGATTCTCACTGAGAAAGAGCAGCGCACACTGGCAGATATTCGGGCGGAAGAGAAGAAGATTCTAAATACAATGGAGAAAAATCTTGGAAAGATTCAAGGGAATTTAAAATCCACTCAGGAGGAACTCTTAAAGTTGCAGCAACAGATGGATCAAAAAGACAGTGTGGTGTTTCTGAAGGTGAGGGGTTACTCTACAGTTTGGTGAAGTGAAAGTGCAGTCACAAAATGGTGGGTGACATTTCTGAAATAAGTGCTGCATTTACCAATAATTCAGAACTGAGTAAATGTTCCCTCTGTTCCAGCTGTTGTTGTTCAGAAACTAATTGCCCCCCCCCCCCCCCCCCCCCGCTGAATCTATGGGATATCAGGACTGCCTGGCCGG
Source organism: Leucoraja ocellata (assembly GCA_036785375.1). NCBI lineage: Eukaryota > Metazoa > Chordata > Chondrichthyes > Rajiformes > Rajidae > Leucoraja > Leucoraja ocellata. The sequence continues at coordinate 3,671,961 of JAWMAR010000198.1, forward strand.
AATGTAGAGAGGCGTTTGTATTATGTGGAGTTTAGAACAATGACAGGAGATCCTATATCTGAAACCAAGGAGCCACGAGTGGACAGAGGACAGTGGATATCTGGGATTCTCCAACCAAGAGACTCTGATAAACCAACTGATTTATCTCAGTTGGTTTATCTCGGCTGTTGCAGTGAGATCCATGTTCTCATGACTGCATTCCCTTCGGTAATAATTGAAGACCACGTTACATTTCAGCTTTGATTATTAGTCTCCCCTTCAATTTGAGATATTATTTCAAGCCCACCCATTTAAATCTGCCGTTAATATTAAATTCACTCTCATCATTCCTGACATCTTCTCCAGACATCTTCTCCAGAAATCCCACGACCTGCCCAGTCTTTTCATTAAGTTCCATCCTCTCAGTTATTGCGTCATCCTCATGAACATTCCTTGTGCTTTCCCCCATCGTTCTACATTTCTGCGACAATATCCGCTTTTTCTCTGCATGACAGTGGTGATAAGAGTTGGGAAATGGGAATTATCAGAGGATTGTAGAAATTTGGTGAAATTCCCGCTGTCGGGATGAGGACGGTCCATCTCAATCAATGGAGATTTGTGTTTTATTTCTTTCAGGGAGAAGCTGGTCGCAAGCGAAGGTAGGACATTGTCTTGATGGAAACATTGTAACTTTTTGAGGAATAACTCAAAACATTTCTAATGCTCAGTTTATAACCAGCTGTTCAATATTTGCAGGGTTCGTGATGAAGCCAAACCACTGTCAGTGGTAGATGAAGCCTTGCCGATTGAAAAGTTTCATTGCCCTGCTTCGTTCTACACGGCATTCAAAGAAACATCTGATGACATCAAGTCCTACCCTGCACTACAGTTTGGCGAAATGAAAGTGCGCAGTCACAAAATGGTTGGTGACATTTCAGAAATAAATGCTGCATTTACCAGTAATTCGGAACTGAGTAAATGTTCCCTCTGTTCCAGCTGTTGTTGTTCAGAAACTAATTGTCCTCCCGCTGAATCTATAGGATCTCAGGACCGTCTGGCCGGAATGTAGAGAGGTGTTTGTATTATGTGGAGTTTAGAACAATGACAGGTGATCCTATATCTGATACCAAGGACCACGAATGGACAGAGGGCAGTGGATATCTGGGATTCTCCAACCAAGAGACTCTGAGAGGTTTTACATGTTAGACATATTTTAAACTAGAGGAAGATGCATTTAAAAATAATCGGGGAATTGTAATCGATGGAAATGAGGCAAAGAGAAGGAGTTCAGTCCTGGGCTAGATCAGCCATAACCACATTGTGGGGATTAACATTGAAATCTAGAACGTGGCGCACACATCAGATTGACCATCTATATCCGGTTCCCATCAGCAGTGGGTGGTCACCTTGAGGGAATTTGCTCTGTTTGTTTTGTCCATCTTGTTTCACCATAGAATGACATCATAGATAGGCCATTTGGCCCATTCTACCCAGTCAAGATTTCTGCTCCACTCATCATCCCTCCCATCTACTCTCCACACCCGGTAACAATACCCCAAATTCCAGGTGCCCTAATGTATTTATCCCACTTGCATTTAAATTTATCTCTGCTGTTGGTTTCAGTCCCTCCAATGCAAGTGAGGTCCATGTTCTCATGACTGCATTCCTTTCGGTAATAATTGAAGACCAGTTGCATTTCAGCTTTGATTATTTGTCTCCTTTTCGATTTGAGATATTATTTCACCCCCACCTATTTAAATCCACCAATAATATTAAATTCCCTCTCATCAATCCTAACATCTTCCCCAGATTAAATCCCACAACCTGCCCAGTCTTTTCATTAAATTCCATCCTCTCAGTTATGGCGTAATTCTCATGAACATTCCTTGTGCTTTCCCCCATCGTTCTACATCTCTGCGACAACATCCGCTTTCTCCCTGCATAACAGTGGCGATAAGAGTTAGGAAATGGTAATTATCAGAGAGTTGTAGACATTTGGTGAAATTCAAGCTGTCGGGACCGTCCATCTCAATCAATTGAGATTTGTGTTTTATTTCTTTCAGGAGAAAGCTGGTCGCAAACTAAGGTAGGACATTGTCTTGATGGAAACATTGTAAGTGTTTTGTGGAACAACTCAAAACATTTCTAATGCGCAGTTTATAACCAGCTGTTCAATATTTGCAGGGTTCGTGATGATGGCAAACCACTGTCAGTGGTGGATAAAGTCTTACCGATTGAAAAGTTTCATTGCCCACTTTCGTTCAACACGACACTCAAAGAAATACCTGATGACTTCAAGCGAGGTGAAGCTTGTACCTTTACCATTATTCTTGTTTCTGGCATCTAAACCGTACACCTGACACCTTATCATTCCCCAGCCCCACACGGCCCGGTTTTACCTTCTCCCCAAAATCCATAAACACAACTGCTCTGGCAGACCCATTGTTTCTGCCTCCTCCTGTCCCACTGAAATTATTTCCACGTACCTCGACTCCATCCTATTCCCCCCGGTCCAATCTGTACTGACCTATGTCCGAGATACCTCCCATGCCATACGTCATTTTAATGACTTCCACATTCAGAATCCCAATCCCATCATCTTTACAATGGTCGTTCAGTCACTCTACACCTCCATCTCCCACCATGGAGGACTTAAAGCCCTCTCCTTTTCTTCCTCGACCGCAGAACCATCCAATTTCCTTCTACTAACGCTACTCCGCCCAGCGGAGCTGGTTCTCACTCTTAATAACTTCTCCTTGGAATCCTTCAAGGCCCTATCCACGAACTCTATCTCTATTACACTGATGACTGCATCGGTGCTACCTCCTGCACCCATGCAGAACTCATGGACTTCATCAACTTCACCACCAATTTCCATCCTACAATCAAATTTACTTGGACCATCACCGACAGCTCCCTCCGCTTTCTTGATCTCACATTCTCCATCACTGGAAATAGACTATCGATAGACGTCTATTACAAATGGGGGGTTCTCCTCTCCCATCATAGATGAGGCCCACACTCTTCTTTCCTCGGTACCCCGCAGCTCTGCCCTTGCTCCCCATCCCCCTAGTCACAACATAGACAGATTCCCCCTTGTCCTTACATTTCACCCGCTCAGCCGCCGCATACAACATATAATCATCCAAAATTTCCGCCACCTCCAATGGGATCCCACCACTAGCCACATCTTCACATCGCCATCCCTTTCTACCTTCCACATAGACCGTTCCCTCCACAACTCCTTGGTTAACTCATCCCTTCCCACCTAAACCACCCTCTCCCCAGGTATTTTCCCATGCAACCGCAGAAGATGCAACGCCGGTCCCTATAACTCCTCCCTTGACTGTCCAGGAACCCCAACAGTCCTTTCAGGTTAGGCAGAGGTTCACTCGTACCTCCTCCAACCTCATCTACTGTATCCATTGTTCAAGATGTGGACTCTTATACATTGATGAGACCAAACGCAGACTGGGCGATCATTTCGCTGAACACCTTTGCTCAGTCTGCCTGAACCTACCTGATCTCTTGGTTGCTGAACACTTTAATTCTCCTTCCCATTCCCACACAGACCTTTCTGTCCTAGCTCTCCTCCATTGTCAGAGTGAAGTTAAACGCAAATCCGAGGAACAGCATCTTATATTTGGCTTGGGCAGCTTACAGCCCAGTGGTATGAAATGTTGATTTCTCTAACTTCAGGCAGCCCCGACATTCCCTCTCTCTCTCTATCCCTCCCCCACTCAAGTCGCACTAATGTCTAGTTTTCACCCAACAAACAGCTAACAATGGCCTGTTTCCGATATCATCGTTATTTTTTTACATATCTTCCATTCATTGTCTTTTATCTCTTTACACCATCGCCTATATCTCTTGTTTCCCTTATCCATAACCAGTCTGTAGAAGGGTCTCGAATTGAAACGTTACCCAGTCCTTCTCTCCAGAGATGCTGACTGTCCTGCAGAGTTCCTCCAGCTCTTTGAGTCTATCTTGAGTTTAAACCAGCATCTGCAGTTCATTCCTATACATCTTTAAGCAATACATAGATGCAAAAATTAATTCTATTGTGGACTGAAGGGAAATTGGAGATTTGATCTACCACTAAACTCATCAGCTGGGAAGCATCATAAAGTCAGAGGTTTAGACACTCCTGCGTTGGATAAAATACTGCTCCTATTCACCTGAATTGTGCACATTATATATATATGTTATAAACATTTTTAAAAGCATTCTGATGGGCTCCAAAGAAAAATGACCCTGCCTGTCCAACGTCTCCTTCTAACCCAGCCCTTCAGATCTGATGAAATGATTGTAAATCCTTTTGCACCCTCTCTAATTTGCTAACAACCTTATTGTGTCAAATGCTGTATTTAATATCCTGACCTATGAAAGCATGAGTGACAAACACATTCTTCCCCACCCTGCCTGTCACTGTTCATGGCACTGTGTACCTGCAGCCCGCGATCTCTCAGTTCTATAAAGTTCCCCGTTTACTGTGTATGTCCTGCCCTGGTTTGTCTCAGCAAAGTGCATCACCTCACCTTCACATGAATAAATCCCACCTGCCGTTCCTGAGCCCATTGGCCCAGGTCACAGGGATCCCATTTACTCTCAGGTAACTTTCTTCACTCTCCACAATGTCACCAATTGTAGTTCCATCTGCAAACTGACTAACCGTGCAACATACATACACACCCAATCGTGTATATAAATAAGGAACAACAGTGGACTTTGTCTCGAGTCTGAAAAACAACCCTCTACCAACATCCTCAGTCTGCGACCTTCAGGTAAATGTTGTATTCCATCGGCTAGTTCACCCCGGATTCCATGAAATCCAACCTTCTAGAGCAGCCTCTCATGCGGTTTGTAGAAGTTGCATCTCTCAGAGGGCAGTGATTATCTGAGATGTTGTGTCCAAGATGGTGGTGAAAGGCTGAGTTATTGGATATGTGCAACTTGGCTACAAATAAATATTTGATAGATCCAATATTTAAGATTATGGGGAACTCACACAGAAGAGGAATTGGTGCCAGTTTAGATCAGCCATGATCACATTGAATGGAGGGGCAAGCCTGAGGAGCGGATTCTAATCCTGCTCCTGTTTTCTAGTGTTCTTATGCTCCCGTGTACCGCAAAATTGCAGACTTGACACAGAGGAAATGCAGCAAAGATTAACAATAGTTGTTCCTGGAACAATGAGTTTACTGTGCGGGGTGAGATTGTGTAGACTAGGCCTGTGTACTCGAGTGTTCGGGTGTATAGGAGGAGATCTCAGTGAAACACACCGTTCTTACAGGGCTCAGTGGACTGGATGCAGGGAGGATGTTTCCCCTGTCTGAGGAGTATGGAGAACGGGCACCCTCTCAGAATGTGGGCTGCACCATGTAGGACAGAGACAAGGAGACATTACTGCACGCAGAGATTGGGGAACCTTTGGAATTCCCTGCACAGGTGGCTGTGGAGACTCAGTTATTCAATGCTCTTGGAGCTGAGGGCCATGGTTGTACATTACAGCATCAGGCCGTTTGGCCCATCATGTCCATGTCCACCTATTTCCCAGCTTTACTAATTGATTTGCCCACGTTACATTGGTATTCTTCTGCATCTCACCTAGATAAGTGCCTCAAATATATTGATTAGACCTCACCACCGCCTCCTCTGTAGCATGTTCCAGATATCACCCACTCTCGGCGTAAAGAAAACTTACTACTCAGATCAACTTTAAAATTCCTTGCTCTCAAGATAAACCTGCACTCTTGATTTGATATCCCTGCTGCAGCAACGATCTCTGCTGCACCCCACCAGTCACAGACCTCCAAGCAGAAAAATCATCCTTCTACTTCTACCTCCAACCACCAAGCCAATTGTGGATCCATTTCACCAGCTCGCCTTGGATCCCACCTGCCATCACTTTCTGGACCAGCCTTACATGCGCAAAAATGTCAAGTCCCTCAGTGAAGTTCATATATTGGTTCACAATGAGATCAGTGTGTTCTTAGTTGTACACACCCATCAAATCCACCCGTGAATCCCCTCTCTTTCAGCGATCCTACATCCACAAGTCCCCACCCATTCAGTCCAACACCTGGTCATTCAACCTCTGCTTTCTTCCATGGTCCAAGCCACCCCCTCCCTCTCTCACCCTCCACTCAAAGCAACAGGGGCAGGTCCTCTGGCCCCTCATGTCTCCCCCTCCCATTCACTATGATCATGATGACTCCACCCCACACCTCTACCTCCTCTTTAACAATCTCAAACTACCACTCACCTCAATATCCTCTTGCTCCGATCTGCCTCCATATGTGAATAGCCCGCTTCATTTCACCATCCCCACTGCAATCTCGCAAGTCTCCTCACTCTCCGCACTCGGCCTCCCCGTCCACCCTCCCCCACCTCACAAAATTCCCCTTTCCATCCCTGGATAAAAACTCTGGGAAAGATGTCTGTTGTCCTCCCGGATATGTTTGGAGTGAAACACCGGGCAAGATTCCAGTTGTTTAAGAGGGAACTGCAGATGCTGGAGAATCGAAGGTTACACAGAAAAGCTGGAGAAACTCAGCGGGTGCAGCAGCATCTATGGAGCGAAGGAAATAGGCAACGTTTCGGGCCGAAACCCTTCTTCAGACTAATCGGGGGTGGGGGTGGGTGGGGACAAGAAAGGGAAAAGGAGGAGTAGCCAGAAGGCTGGAGGGTGGGAGGAGACAGCAGGGGAGCTGAGGAAGGGGAGGAGACAGCAAGGACTAACAGAATTGGGAGAATTCGATGTTCATGCCCCCGGGGTGCAGACTCCCCAAACGGAATATGAGGTGCTGTTCCTCCAATTTCCGGTGCTGCTCGCTGTGGCCATGGAGGAGACCCAGGACAGAGAGGTCGGAGGCGGAGTGGGAGGGGGAGTTGAAGTGCTGAGCCACCGGGAGGTCAGCTTGGTTATTGCGGACCGAGCGGAGGTGTTCGGCGAAACGATCGCCCAACCTCCGCTTGGTCTCACCGATATAGATCTGCTGACATCTAGAGCAGCGGACGCAATAGATGAGGTTGGAAGAGATGCAGGTAAACCTCTGTCGCACCTGGAACGATTGCTTGGGTCCTTGAACGGAGTCGAGGGGGGAGGTAAAGGGACAAGTGTTGCATCTCTTGCGGTTGCAAGGGAAAGTGCCCAGGGAGGGGGTGGACCGAGAGGGAAGGGAAGAATTGACAAGGGAGTTATGGAGGGAGCGGTCTTTGCGGAAGGCAGATATGGGGGGAGATGGGAAGATGTGGCGAGTAGTGGGGTCACGTTGGAGGTGGCGAAACTGACGGAGGATTATTAGATTCCAGTTGTCCGCCCGCCTGTGCCCGAGTCTGCCCCCCGAACCCCGGGGACTCTGATCTCTGCTTCTCCCCCCAGTCTCCGTCACCCTGGATGTGGAAACAGCGCATCCGCAGCTCGAGGTATCTGAGGATCGGAAGAGGGTGAGATGGACCGGGACCGTGAGGAGTTTCCCTGACACCGGGAAGATGTTTACAGTCAGTCCGTGTGTGCTGGGATCGGAGGGATTCACATCGGGGAGACATTACTGGGAGGTGGAGGTGGCGGGGAGTCGGGGCTGGAGTCTGGGAGTCGCCGCAGAGTCTGTGGAGAGGAAAAGACCGGTCACACCAACCCCGAAGACTGGAGTCTGGAGCATCAGGCGTTGGGTGGGTGACGGGATTGATGCACTCACCTCCCCTCCATCCCGTCTCCCCGCCCGTCTCATCCCCTGTAGGGTGGGAGTTTATCTCAGTTACGAGTCCGGGACAGTTTCATTTTACGACGCGAACACCAAGTCTCATCTCCACACCTTCACTGGGAATAAATTCACGGAGAAACTGTATTCTTTCTTCGTGACTTGGGATGGAAACTGGCTGAGAATCTGCTCCGGTTCCGCTCCGGGTGTGTAAAAAAAAATGTAAATGTGGAAAGAATGAAATAAACAGCAACTCAAAATCAGAGCTGTCTGTCTCTCGATCCGGCAACGGAACAAAAATTACTTTAGTGAAAATATAAAGATTGAAACAATTTCCCTTCCCGCGGGTTCAGAAGCAGCCGCGGGTGGGCGGCGGGTCCTTAGCTCCGGGCTCCCCCGTGTCCTAAACTCCCCCCGAGTAACAACGTGACACAAGCGGTGTTGGTGCGGAATTCAACAGCGGTGTAAAGGCGAGTTTGAGGATAGGCGAGATAGAAGGGCGGAATAACATCGGAAGTGGTCAAGATCTTACTTTTGATATAGATATAAACTAAAATGTATTTACAAATAAGATCAGACATAATATTTATAGCGGATAGATGAATAGAGGTGTTTTAGAAATTGGTATATATGCGGGAGATTGAATTGAGTTACGCGAAGTGCGTGTAGGATGGTGTTAGTGTGCGGAGATTGTTGGTCGGCGTAGACTTGGTGGACCGAGGGGCTCGTTTCCACTCTGTGTCATCAAATTAAACAAATTCCGAGCAATTTCGCAAAGTGCAAAGTGAGTAACTCAGCTGGTTTCCCCCAAGAATGATACCCAAAGCGCTGAGTTACTCCAGCACTTTGTATCTGTAGATGGTTTATGCATGCAACCTATAACATAGCTACCTCGATACCACTAACCACGCCTACCCATATCAGTATAACTGTGATATCCTGCTCTTGTTCCACCCTGTTGGTTCCAGCACGCCTGAAGACTAGATGCAGTCAGTGCTGGGACGTGTGTACCATGTGCTTTAATAAAAGACTCAGGAAAGGTTACAGTGTGTTAGACTTCACTCTTTTACATGGTGTCAGCAAGTAAGCCCGGCGCCTCCTGTTTATCGTTTTTTTAAATTTCTCCCTTGTGTATCAGCGTTTAATTTCATTTTGTCATGGCATCTTCATGCTGAAAGCCATCTCCCCTTGTCTTTGACGCTGACATTGCGGAACGACGGGCTACTTTCGTGATGGACTACAATCACTTCGTCAACATTGTGCACCGAAATGACCCAGATGCGGTCAAAGCCTCCCTTCTGTTGCACCTTGCCGGTCCAGACGCCATGAAACGGGTTCAGGCTTTCGTCCACAATCCTGGATGACAACGACCAGGTCGTCGAGCCGGCGGAATCTGCCAATGACCCGGTATGTCTCTTGCGCAAGTTTGCGGAGATTTGTGACTTGCTCTCGAACCGCATATTGGAGCGGGCTAGATTCTTAACTCAGAAGCAGCAGCCTGATGAGCCTGTTGAGTGTTTTATCGCTGACCTGCGCTACCTTGCTCAGCGGTGCCATTTCGATACCATGCGTGATCAACTCACCAGGGATATCCTGGTCACCGGCATGCTGGATCAGAAACTACGTGCAGATCTGCTGCAGAAGCCGGAACTCAGGCAATGCATGCCTGTCGTATCGCTGAAGTAGTTGTCCCGCCACATGGGAAGAGGGGATCTGAAAACCGTGCCATAAATCTAACTGACTTCGCTGTGCCCCGTCGCAAGCAGGACAATTTTCGCCCTCTGCCGCGTCCCCCTCGCACATCTCGGGTCACGAATACCAAGCAGTGCCCCAACTGCAGTTATGTCCACTCCATGCAGTCCCAGTGCCCGGCATTTGGAAAAGCCTGTAACTTCTGTGGTAAAATGAACCATTTTGCAGCTGTTTGCTGCTCCCGTGGGAACGTTCCCCAACCTTCCAGACAATTCCTAAACAACCTTCAGCAGGTTGATAGTGAACTCGATTCTCAGTCTTCTGCCCACACTGCCCCCGACTCTGAGCACAGCATTTCCATGGGAGACACCAGTATTTACACTCTCCTCTATAGCCGATCTCGCCTCCCCGATCCTTCTGTGCTCGTTACTTTGAACAACATGTCCTTCTCTGCGAAGCTCGACACGGGGTTGAAAGTGAATGTCAACATCACTGTTCAACAAGACAAGGAATAATGAGCTGTTGACTGCTGATCGCTCTATACTACGTGCTTAATGGGGAGAAGAGCTAACACCTGTGGGGAGGGCCTCCTTCCATTGTGTGCTGCACAAAGCATCCCGTGACCTGTCGTTCTTCATTCTGGACTGTGACTGCGTGACTCTTCTGAGTAATGCAATGCATTTCGTTGTCTCTGTACTGTACACTGACAATGACAATTAAAATTGAATCTTAATCTAATCAAGCCTGCCAGGACCTTGGTCTAGTGTCTTTCGACTGCACGGTCCACGAAGTGCGGGTGATGCTGAATCCACTCTCCGAGTACCCCGACCTCTTCGATGACCAATTGGGGAAGCTGCCTCTTGTGTACAAGATTGCTACTGACCCCTCTGTCACGCCTGTGATCCGTGCCACACACAGGGTATCATTCGCTCTGAAGGACAAGGTGGAAAGCCCATGTGTGAACCAACATGGCTTCAAAATGTTGCAAGCCGTCAGCGATCCCACCACATGGGTTTCCACCAGGGTCGCCACCATGAAGAAGGGTAAGAACGAAATACGGGTGTGCATCAACCCCAAGGATTTAAATATGGCTATAAAACGTCCTCACTAACCTATGCGGACTGTAGAAGATGTTGCTGCCCAGGTCGGCCAGGCCACAGTATTTTCGGTCCTCGATGCCAGGAGCTCGTTCTGGAAAATACCTCTGGACAAACGCTCCTCAGACCTAACAGCTTTTAGCACACCCTTCGGAAGATTCAAGTTTTTACGAATGCCGTTCGGCATCAACTCTGCTAGCGAGGTGTTTCAGAGCTCCATGGAGCAACTGTTTGCCGGTCTGCCGTGTGCCATTATTGTGGATGACATTCTTGTTTACGGGAGAGATGCTGCTGAGCATGATCGCAACCACCGACGGATTCTTGACTGCGCTCGCCAGATCAACTTAAAGCTTAACCGGTCTAAATGCAGGTTTCGTGTAGCTGAGGTGCCATATATTGACCACATTTTCACGTCCCGTGGGGTGAAACCTGATCCGCAGAAGACTAACGCTATCTCCGAGCAGCTTGCCCCGACTGATGTTACCAGCCTGCATCGTTTCCTGGGCATGGTCAATTACTTGGGGAAGTTTATCCCAGACCTCAGCGATCTGAGCACGCCCCTGGGGCAACTGACGAAGAAAGACATCGCCTGGTCCCGGTTTCCCCAACACAAGCAGGCTTTCGATCTCCTCAAAGCTAAGCTGGTCAGCACACCAACTCTTTGGTTCTTCGATCTGCAGCGTCCAATTGTGGTGACGTGCGATGCTTCCCGTTTTGGACTCGGTGCTGCCTGCCTGCAGCTCTATGTTGACGGCTCTCTGCAGCCCATTTCTTATGCCTCGCGGACTATGACGGACACCGAGCAGCGCTATGCTCAAATAGAGAAGGAGCTTCTGGCGGTTGTGTTTGCCTGCTCCAAATTCAAGGACTTCCTTTTCGGTGCCAGGTCCACTGTCGAGACGGATCATCAACCCTTGTTAACTATCCCCAACAAGCCAATCCACATTGCCCCGGCCAGACTCCAGCGAATGATGCTGCAGCTCCAGCGGTTCGACTTCAAGATCGTGTACAAGAGGGGCGCCGAGATGCACGTGGCTGACGCGCTGTCCAGAGCCTCCCGGTCCTCCTGCGACAGACATCCCTACGAACAGGAGGATCTGCAGGTTCTCAATGTCAATATTGTTCCCTCCAAACAGCTGCAGTGCCTGGTTGAGCACACTGCCAACGATCCTGATCTGCAACAGCATGCTGCTGTCATCAGGCGCGGGTGGCCCAACAAACGAACCTCGCTGCCTGCGGGTGTGCATTCCTTCTTTCTGGTCCGCGATGAACTGGTGCTCCGGGACGGAATCATCATCAAGGGTCACAAGGTGGTCGTCCCTGCTTCCCTGTTCGACTCGTACTACACCGCTGCCCACATGGGGCATCCAGGAGCCGATGCCACCGTCACACATGCCCAGGAACAGTACTATTGGCCTGGCATGGCAAAGTACATTAAGGCCCGTGCAGCCTCCTGTCCGGATTGTAACTCTCTTGCCCCTCACCAGCAGCGCCAGCCGCTTCTACAACAGCCGGCCCCTGACATGCCCTGGTCATCGCTGGCTGCGGGCATTTTTGATTGGCGTGATAAGCAATACCTCGTGTTGGTTGATTCCTACTCGAACTGGTTCGAAGTGGACCTTCTCCCTGATACCACCTCTGAGATGGTCATCAGTAAGCTGCGCCGACACTTCGCCACCTTTGGGTCCCCGGTCCGTTTACAGACCGACAACGGCCGTCAGTTCACCAGCGCAGAGTTCAAAGCTTTTGCTGTGAAGTGGAACCTCACTCATTTCACCAGCAGCCCAGAATACCCGCAGAGCAATGGCCTGGCCGAACGTGCTGTCCGCAGCGCCACGGCCTTCCTCGAGCAGTCTCGTCTCTCCAATAGTGATTTCTACCACGGTTTGTTAAACCTCTGTAACATTTCCAGGGACAGTACCATGAGATCCCCTGCTCAACGTCTGATGTCACGTATTCTTCGCCCTCCAATGCCGATCGCACAACAATCCTTGGTGCCCACGGTCCTTCAGCCTGCTGCGGTCCAGCAACGGATTGCTCAACGGCATGAAGTTCAGCGCCGCTCCCACGCCAAGTCCTGCCGCCCTCTCTCACCACTGCTGCCTGGCCAGGTCGTTCGCTTGCAGACTTCCACCGATTTCTCCCGACTCGCAACCGTGGTCGGGGTGGGTAATTCGCCGCGGTCCTACTTGGTGGACTTTGAAGGGACTATCTATCGCCGCAGCCGCCAGCATCTGTTGGCTGTCAAGGAGCCTAAGCCTCCCCCTGCGTCCCGCATGCTCCTCCGTTGCGATTCGAGCCTCCAACCACTAACTCACCTCGCCTCGCTGCATGCCCCGGTCTGCCCGTTCGCCGCGGTCCCCTCCCTCTGATCTTCCAGGGTTCTCGACCCCTGTCCGCTCCTCCCCTTCCCGCTCTCCTCTCTCACCGCCTGCTCCTATCTCTCCGGCACAGTCCCCTTCACCTGGCTCTCCTGTGCCGGACGGCTCCCCTTCCGCATTCCAGGCTGGGTCTCCGCCGGCGTTCTCCTTCCCAGCCGTTCCTGCTCCTCCTCTTCTTTCGGGCGGGGAGGGTGAGGGTGCCATGCGCACCCGCTCGGGTCGGATTCTCAGACCTGTTCGTTACGGTGATTTCGTTTTGATTTGCAGGTTTTGTATAATCACCCTGCCACTGTTATATCTATGATTTTTAATTTTCTAAGGGGAGGGATGTAGATGGTTTATGCATGCAACCTATAACGTAGCTACCTCAATACCACTAACCACGCCTACCCTTTTCAGTATAACTAATATCCTCCCCTTGTTCCACCCTGTTGGTTCCAGCACGCCTGAAGGCTAGATGCAGTCAGTGCTGGGAAGTGTGTACCATGTGCTTTAATAAAATACTTAGTAAAGGTTACAGTGTGTTAGACTTCACTCCTTTACAAATCTCTTTTGTGGGACCTTGACAAAAGCCTTCTGAATGTCCAGATATAACACATCCACTGGTTCTCCCTTATCAATTCTACTAATTACATCCTCGAAAAATTCTATACGATTCGTCAGACCTGATTTACCTTTCATAAATCCATGCTGACTTTGTCCAATGAATTCACCACTTTCCAAATGTGCTGCTATTCCATCTTTAGTAACTGACTCTAGCCCCACCACCGAATTTTCACCACCACCGATGTTAGACTAACTGGGCTGTAATTCCCCGTTTTCTCTCCCTCCCTTTTTAAAAAAATGGGGTTCCATTAGCTAACCTCCTCAGGTACTACTCCAGAATCCAATGAGTTTTGAAAAATTATAACTAATGCATCCACTATTTCTGCGGCTATTTCCTTAAATACTCTGGGATGCAAATGATCTAGCCCTGGGGATTTATCGGCCTTTAATCCATTCAATTTACTTAACACCACTTCCCGGCTAACCTGGATTTCTCTCAGTTGCTCCATCTCTTTTAACCCCCGGTCACTTGCTATTTCCGGCAGATTATTTATGTCTTCCTTAGTGAAGACAGATCCATTTTTATCATGATTTTATACAACTGTTTAAGATCAC
>JAWMAR010000198.1:3686173-3768673 GCA_036785375.1 Leucoraja ocellata
TTGCGGAGGCAACGGTTTAGTGTAGGCTCAGGTTGCTAAAATGGGCATGGAAAAATGCCCATGATCTCCTCCATAGCGTACTACACGTCAGTCCATTGCATTTAGCAGGAGTAGCCTATCTTGCTTCGCTATAAGATCGTTGGACAAGAGGTTCGCCAGCCGACCGGAAGTGGTGCAGGGATGCAGCTGTGAAGAGCAGGTAAGAATAAAAGCGCTACAATGCAGCGGGGAGAGGCAGCAATGCAGCCAATGGTGCATGCATTCCCTTTAATGCAGCAAGGGCAGCATGCACAGCACAAGCAGGCGGTTCCCCACACTTTATAACTCACACTATATCCGCACTTAATGTAGCTCTGCAGTCCGGTTTCTGTCTCATTTCCAAACCATTTGCCCCAATAACTCCCCCAAAGTCACCAAGCCGACCTTGCGGGACAACAGCATGGATGCGGGGAGCCCATAGCGTCCGGAAAAGGCCCTTCGGCCCATTTCACACCTGCTAACCCACGCTTGGCATTGTCTGAATTGGATCTTTCTGAATTTGTAGTCAACAGGGCAGTGCTCTGCATATCGCCAACTTACCGAGCCCACTCCGCCTTGCAACCATCGCTGACCTATCTCCCCATCTCTCTCCCTCTCTCCCCTCTCTCCTCTCTCCCCTGTTCCTCTCTCCCTTCTCCCTCTCTCCCCCTCTCACTCTCCCCATCTCTCTCCCTTCTCCCTCTCTCCCCCTCTCACTCTCCCCATCTCTCTCTCCCTCTCCCTCCATCCCTAGTGAGACCACACCTGGAGTATTGTGTGCAGTTTTTGCCTGTTGGCCTTCATAACAAGAAGAGTTGAGCAAAGAGGGGGTTCTTGCAGTTGTATAGGACCCTGGTGAGACCACACCTGGAATATTGTGTACAATTTTGGTCCCCTAATTTGAGGAAGGACATTGTTGCTATTGAGTGAGCCCAGCGAAGGACTATCATATGCTGAGAGAATGGTGCGGCTGGGCTTGTACACTCTGGAGTTTAGAAGGATGAGAGGATATCTTATTGAAACATAAAATTATTAAGGGTTTGGTCACGCTAGAGGCAGGAAACATGTTTCCGATATTGGGAGAAGTCCAGAACCAGGGGCCATAGTTCAAGAATAAGGGGTAAGCCATTTAGAACGGAGACGAGGAAACACTTTTTATCCGAGAGTTGTGAGTCTGTGGAAATCTCTGCCTGAGAGGGCGGTGGAGGCCGGTTCTCTCGATGTTTTTTCAAGAGAGAGTTAGATAGAGCTCTTAAGGATGGCGGAGTCAGGGGATATGGGGAGATGGCAGGAGCGGGGTACTGATTGGAGATAATCAGCCATGATCACAGTGCATGGCGGTGCTGGTGATTTTACTCTTGTTGTAAGACAAAAATGCTGGAGAAACTCAGCATGTGAGGCAGCATCTATGGAGCGAAGAAAATGGTTCTTGAGTCTGAAGAATGGTCCCGACCTGAATCGTCACCTATTCCTTTGCTCCGTAGATGCTGCCTCACCGCTGGGTTACTCCAGCATTTTGTGTCTACAGTCGATTTTCCAGCATCTGCAGTTCCTTCTTAAACTTTTAGACGATATTGTTAGAAACATAGAAAATAGGTGCAGGAGTAGGCCATTCGGTCCTTTGAGCCTGCACCGCCATTCAATATGATCATGACTGATCATCCAACTCAGTATCCTGTACCTGCCTTCTCTCCATACCCCCTGATCCCTTTGGCCACAAGGGCCACATCTAACTCCCTTAAATATAGCCAATGATTTGGCCTCAACTACCTTCTGTGGCAGAGAATTCCAGAGATTCACCACTCTGTGTGAAAAATGTTTTCCTCATCTCGGTCCTAAAAGATTTCCCCCTTATCCTTAAACTGTGACCCCTTGTTTTGGACTTCCCCAACATCGGGAAAAATCTTCCTGCATCTAGCCTGTCCAACCCCTTAAGAATGTTGTAAGTTTCTATAAGATCCATCCTCAATCTTCTAAATTCAAGCGAGTACAAGCCGAGTCTATCCAGTCTTTCTTCATATGAAAGTCCTGCCATCCCAGGAATCAGTCTGGTGAACCTTCTCTGCACTCCCTCTATGGCAAGAATGACTTTCCTCAGATTAGGAGACCAAAACTGTACGCAATACTCCAGGTGTGGTCTCACCAAGACCCTGTACAACTGCAGTAGAACCTCCCTGCTCCTATACTCAAATCAGTCCCTAACCAGGGACTGCGAACTTCATGATGTTAACGTCTGCAGCACCCGCAGGTTGGAGCACCAAAGGCCGCCCCCTGGCAAAGGGATCGCCCGATCCAAGATGTTACATTCCACAGGCTCCACGATTTTGGAGCTCTAGAAGTCCGAAATACGAGGCTGCCGACTCCACGATGTTAGGCTGCAGCACAGACAAAGACACAACACGGAAAACGTTGCATCGCCATCCAGGAAAGAGATAAAAAAAGTTTCCCCCACAAATTCAAAAAGTAAAGATAAGTTAATGCATACATTTTACAACAAACTAAAAACACAACGAATGAAAAAGCGAAGACAGACATATTGTTGTCTCGTTTATGTAGATGATGAAGAGGAGGGGGCCGAGTACGGAACCATGGGGAACGCCTTGAGTGACTGGCTGTAGCAGAGGTGTGGTTGTGGAGAGAGATGGTGGGATCTGTTGGAAAGGTAGGAACGGAGCCAGCTGAGCATACACTAGAAGAGTTGTAAAAATGATTAAGTATTGGCAGAAAAATGTGAAATTTTACTTCAGGAAAAGACAAAAACATTGAGGGAAGGATTTTGGTCAACAGAATAGACATAATATACTTTTCCATTTAGTGAGAGTAAAACAACTTTTACAAAGCTATCAATGAGATATCAAGTAGGTAATTTAGAGGCAATTTCCTTACACTAGTGCTATGCAACCTTTATTATGGAGAGGACAAGATTCACAAATTATTGCTAAATTAATCCATTTGGCTCCAAATTTATGAATATTAAAAGCTGGTTGTTGAAAATTTCTGTTAAAAGTGATCAGGAAAATGACCAAAACAAGCAAAAACTTTCAGACAAACAAAGTGTGTAATCTCCACTAAATGAGCAACATCCCTTCATTATCATTGACATTACACCATCTGCTGTCTAATCTCTCCTATTGTTTGGGGGAACGTCCACAATGTTTTTCTTTCATTTGAAAGATGGTGGGGAGGTTAAACGATGAGGGGCAAAGTGAATATGAAGTGATAGTTCCAGTGCAGTAACCAACACAACGGCACAGTAAATTGTACTCCTGTAATACATTGAAATAAAAGCTAATTCCAATAATAAGCCTTATCCTATTTTATCTTGGACATCAGGGCACGAGTGTCGAATTTCCTGCCAATGTTCTTTAAAGAGGCAATCTGTCCATCCTTGACTGAGAGAAAATAATTTCTGGTATCATTGACAATAGCATTATTATACTGCAACAAACACATTACTGGAGAAACTCAGCGGGTACTTCCAAGTACTGTGGAAACAAGCGAATAATCTATGTCTCTTGTCGAGACCCTGCACCAGGACTGAGAGTGTAAAGATGAGATAACCAGAGGAGAGGGTGAAGATTTCACAAACAATGTGTGTCGAAGTAGAGCTGCAACAGTTGAATTTCATTGGACGATCCTCTGGAATTAATCCAAAGCCGAGATATTTAGCATCACTCAAAACTGCTGCCCAACTTAGTAGGCAGTGAAATTGAGAATCTTGCTGGTGTTATAGAACTGTAATTATCGCTTGGTGCTGCAGAAAGCATCAAGGCCAAGACTAAACAACAGAAATGCAGTACTTTGATTCGCTCCCTGCTAGTTAGGGGAGTGAGTAAAACTATTTAAGATGCTGAACTGGACAATTAGTTATTTATATGTTTTTTTGCCAGTTCTATGGCATTCTTCGATATCCTTCGATTGGCACCTGGATATGCAGGGAATGGAGGGGCATGGATCACGTGCAGGCAGAGGAGATTAGTTTATCTTGGCATCATGTTCGGCACAGACATTGTTAGCCATGGGGCCATAATGTTCTTTGTTCTATTCCTTTCTTTTAATCAGTCAACTTTAGCTTAACAACAGCAACTTTGAGGTTGATTTGGCAACATTCAAATCAGTAACGTTGGTAAAAGTGTGTCGACGATTTGATTCGCTTTCAAAGACAACTTGTGCAAATTAATTTTAATCCATGTATAACCAGATTTTTAATCATGTAATTTATATGGGATACATAATCACATGGCACCTCTGAACCTACCTATATAACCATATAACAATTACAGCACGGAAACAGGCCATCTCGACCCTTCTAGTCCTTGCCGAACACATAATCTCCCCTAGTCCCATATACCTGCGCTCAGACCATAACCCTCCATTCCCTTCCCATCCATATAACTATCCAATTTATTTTTAAATGATAAAAACGAACCTGCCTCCACCACCTTCACTGGAAGCTCATTCCACACAGCTACCACTCTCTGAGTAAAGAAGTTCCCCCTCATGTTACCCCTAAACTTCAGTCCCTTAATTCTCATGTCATGTCCCCTTGTTTGAATCTTCCCTACTCTCAGTGGGAAAAGCTTTTCCACGTCAACTCTGTCTATCCCTCTCATCATTTTAAAAACCTCTATCAAGTCCCCCCTTAACCTTCTGCGCTCCAAAGAATAAAGCCCTAACTTGTTCAACCTTTCTCTGTAACTTAGTTGCTGAAACCCAGGCAACATTCTAGTAAATCTCCTCTGTACTCTCTCTATTTTGTTGACATCCTTCCTATAATTAGGCGACCAAAATTGTACACCATACTCCAGAATTGGCCTCACCAATGCCTTGTACAATTTTAACATTACATCCCAACTTCTATACTCAATGCTCTGATTTATAAAGGCCAGCACACCAAAAGCTTTCTTTACCACCCTATCTACATGAGATTCCACTTTCAGGGAACTGTGCACAGTTATTCCCAGATCCCTCTGTTCACCTACATTCTTCAATTCCCTACCTATGCAACATAACCGCAGCAGGGCTCCTGGTAAATCCTCCTCTTCGATCAGTTGTACAACCATTGAAGGGGCAGGAATCTGTAGCACAATTAGCTGATTGATATTACTGTACAGACTGAAGGAGATTTGAAAGAATCTGCAATGAGTACATATTTTAATTCAGCGATAGTGATTCAGCAGTGGAAGTCTCACCTCACTATTACCACCATCTTTTGTACACGGCAAAGAGATTATGTAAACTTATCCTCCATGACTTGCGGAATTCAGCTCCTGACGACTTTGGGGTGTGGGAGTAAACCGGAGAACCCGGAGAAAACCCAGCGAGGCCATGGGGGGGGGGAGGAAGGAGCCAAGGCCGTGCAGCCAGCACCTGTAGTCAGGATCGAACCCGCATCTGTGGCAGCCGCTGTCTGTCTGTCAGTCAGTCAGCAGTAACTCTCCTGCTGCGACCCCTCCCCTCCCCTCCCCTCGCGCTTCATGCTAAATGCCTGACGAGTTCTAGATTGAAATCTTTTTGAACTCGTCAAGCAGCGTTTCACATCACACAGCTCAATGAGGGAATGCCCGGGGTGGGGGAGGGAGGGAGGGAGGGAGCAGAGACAGAGAGAGGGGAAAGAGAGAGGGGAGAATGTGTGGAGAGGGAGATAGAGAGGGAGGGAGATAGAGGTTGGGGGGAAGTGAGGGGGAGAGAGAGGAAGAGGGGGAGAGAGAGGAGAGAGGGAACATGAGAGAGGGGGAAGAGTAAGGTGGTAGGGAGAGAGGGGAAAGAGGGGGGAGAGAGAAGAGAGGGAAGGGGAGACAGTGAGAGGGGGGAAGACAGGGGAGAGAGAGAGGGTGAGAGGAGAGACAGATAGGGAGAGAGGAGAGAGGGAAAGAGAGGGGGAGGGGAGAGATAGATAATAGTAAGATTAAACGAGAACTTACCAGTTTGAAGTTTGATCTTTATTTTATGAGGAGGAACGTTGAGGGAATACGTGAAGAACCCCGCTACGGCGCATGCGTGTCATTCTTCAAAGCAGCGGTGTGAGGTCACAGATACACTATAATGACCTAAGATAGTAAGATTATTAAAGAGATACCAGTTTCAGATATGACCATATGAGGGTGGGAGCGGAGGGCACGTATTCCCTCAACGTTCCTCCTCATAAAATAAAGATCAAACTTCAAACTGGTAAGTTCTCGTTTAATCTTACTATTTTACTTCGGAGTCACGTGAGTGACTTCGTGAAGATTTCAAAGCTCTGTGACCTCATGCCGTGGAGCGAGTCCATGCTTCACAACTGCCTTGGTAGTTAGGGAGAAATTGTTAATTATATTCAAAACATTCATACCAATTATTTAATGGAAATGATAAATAATATCTAATTAATTCAAATCATAACCCTGTATTCTTCAGGGAAATGGTCTGAGTTACACTCTACAGTACAGTTTCTTATAGCTGATTAAACACCATACCTTGCCTCTGATAGCCTTTGTACTTTCACTGTATAACAAAACGTGCTTCACTATACAGAGGCGTTTGTCCTCCGGGTAGGCCATCAATTCTATGACCTGCCCCGCTGATCCTGGCCTATTTTGTTTAATAATACGGTCATGGATCACAACCCCAAACTTCCTGCCGCCATAGTGAAGCCATCCAGTCTTACTTTTAGCAATAACTGGAGCTTATGCGCTGTGACTAGCGCCATCAGCATTACCATTTCTAGTTAGTTATCCAGATTTAATGCTGTAGCCGGTGACCAATTCCTTAGCAAGGTCAAGGCCACACTTACATCCCAGATATAGTTGTATCTTATTTTTGGTGGCTTGGTGTTAACATTTCCTCTTAAAATTTTAACTACCAGAGGATGTGATCCCACAGACTGTCTTACTGTTCCTTGCCACCAATAACTTGACAATGCACTTTTGGCACTATTCACAGTGCTGAAACTCAGTCCTCCATAGTGCAGGCTGGTGAGAAACTCTAGCACCGCCGGAACATCCTTATTTCTGTGGTCCAGAAAGTTATTATGGCAGTAATTAGTCCATTTTTAATATGACCTAAATACTGTTTTTGTGTAGACCTTCTTTGTGCTGCTGTGATCATGTCCACAGTTCTTTTTGATAGCCCCATGTCCCGTAGCGGTGTTTTAGAGTCTACACCCTACTAAATCAATATTTTCTATGACATGGATAGCTATCCTCAGTTACTGGATGCACCAGCAACTTAGGACTATGTCTTACCGTTATACATGGTTCCAGCACCATGTCCTGTACCCCGGAAAACCATAGTTGGGTAAGCCAATCAGGTACTAAGACATCCCCGATGCCGATTCCTGTTGAATTTCCCTTAGTACCCAAATTTATAAAGTAGAAAAGGAGGAAATACATAAATGAAAACCCTCCCCTAGTGCAGTGAAACAGCATCTGTAGCTTCTGCCTCAGGATCTGGTACCAATGATACATACCTCGGTAACTGGTGATTTCCTGGATGCAATTCTAATATCCGGCCTTACATACTTTACTGATTTCAGCAAATACCGTTCTATCCAACATCCATTCAGTACTTTCAATAAATTTTCATGACCTGGTGTCTGCCACTGAATTAGTATCCCTGGTAGATACGTAGCCGATAACCAAATATTCCTTTGGACACACCATTGCCAAATTGAATTTGCCAATTCATCACAAGATGTTGATATCTTTCCACCCATATGACTTATATATGCCACCACCGAGGTATTATCATCTACCATCTAACATGCTGCCGTTTCATTCCTGAGCAATAAGATTTTAGCCCATGAAATGCACTTAACATTTCTAACCCTTAGTGTTATGTAGGTTAGCTTCTTATATATTCCATCTCCCCCATAGCTCGAGATGGTATCAGTTGTACCGTAACCAATTGCACTGGCATCTGTTTGTAATAGCACAGACGGGTTGTGAATAACTATTGGGTTTGGAGCAATACTTAACATTGTGTTCCCAACATTGTAATTCTTTTATAGCTTCTATCATTAGCTCCATTGGCCAAAATAAATGGCCTCTATAATTATGAGCCCATTGAACTCTGTGGCTTTCCATATTAGTAAAGTCATTAACATATTAAATGTGTTAATGGTGTCAATTTTGACTTAAGTGGGTGGACAATGAATCCCAGCTGTTCAAACAATTGTTTAGTGGCAACCACTGCCTAACATGCCGATTCATAAGTTATTCCCACAATAAGGATATCATCCAACTATGCCATTACTCTATGATTTTGGTGTTGCAGCAGTCCCAACGCTGGTTTAAAATTTTCCCCCTGTTGGATATTGAATAGCAAGGATCTTAAAGATTAATACTTGCCATAAAGTAGCCTGCTGACAACTAGCTCTTTAGCACTGCTAAAAGTATCCATTTTTAAAATGAATATATTGCACAACATTGTGAAGCATTGATAATCCATAATAATACGGCAACCCCCATCTTTCTTATTTCTAATAAAGATGTTTGAGACAAATCCTGTTGTTCAGGTTTGGTTTATTCCATTACCAGCATGTATATCTGTCCGGTTTATGTTGTACTGGAGGGTTTTGTTAGTGTAGAAACTCTATCAGATATCCTTTAAAACTGCTAAGGATATATCTGTCCATAGATATATTACACCAAGCTTCAACATGAAGTTGCAATGTCCCTCCAACTTCCGTGCTGCCTATTAATGCTGGAGCCCCAAATTCACCTACCTCCATGGTTATCGGTGGTAACCAAGTTATTTTCTTGGTTTCATACGCGGTTGTGGAGGGCCTAAAGGTTAATGTTAGGGTAGATGCTGACGTAAAGACTTTTGCATCTCCCACAGTGGTCGTCCCGGGCCAAACCCTAAACAGGACGCTGCTGCTGGGTACCTCTGCCCAATTCTTTGTAGTATAAAAACACTACCTCTCTTAGGATGCACATAAGGTTAATGTCTTCCCCAGATATCCTTTGGATGCTCTAATCAGCCCCAAAGTCGAGCCTCCTCGTCCAATTCTTTTACCTGTTTAGACAGGTCTCCCCCCAAATAACGGGGTCTATAGCCCTTTGCTTACATAGTATAGCGAACTTAGGGTCTAGAGCTGGCTGAATGGCCCTCTTTCTAATTTATTTAGTTCAAACTGCACATTGCAAAAAATAGTGCTAATGGCATCCTTGTGGTCACTAATTTTGTCCACCTTTTCTAACATGCGGGCCAAAGCTGTTATGCCCGCCATGAGACCTTTCAGAGTATTACGGATTTTAATATCCCGACTCCTAACGGCCTTCCCAACATGTCTGCAAGTGCACCTGTAACAATGGCTACATTAAGAGCACCACAATATCCCGGGGTATAAAAGCCTTGCCAACACTTCAGCAAAAATATTAGCTTGAAGTTGATGGGTGGACTCACAGCCATTCAATCCTCACAGCCATCCTTCTCGAGATCATTCTCAGTGTATTTCTGCTGGCAGTACTGGCTCATCATGTTCAGCAGGTTGTTTTTTCCCACCCTTCAATAGGGGAAAGTGGCTCCATCACCTGCTCAGATTTTACCCCGTCAGACCTTCCATACCCTCCTCAGAGGCGTCTGACATTTCATGCAGCCCTTATGGGAAACTGCTGTGGGACTTCTATTTATTTGCCCACTGTGGCTATCCTCCAATCCCGGAGCCTGCCACTGTGGAGAAATTTCCTCCAGCCACCGCTCCTGCCGACCTTGGTGCTCTCTGGCACTAGTCGCACGCGGTATTTCCCGCAGCCGGTCCCCATGCCTACGGGCACTGGTCGCTCCCCATGGTCCCGGTACTCACGGGCACCTCTACCCATTTAGGGTGAAGTTTGGCACTCGCTCCCTTATGGGAGATGCTGGTGCCGACATCCATTGTTGCCTGCTGCTGGTCATTAAGCAGCAGCGATTCTGTGTGGCAGCACTTCAGCTCTATACTGACATCAGTAGATGGCTGCCTGCTGTTCAGAACACAGCAGTAACGTCTGTGGCTCTGCCCTGACGTCCTTAGCTGGCTGCCTGCTGCTCTTCAGAATACGGCAGCACGTCTGTAAAGAACCAAAGGTAAGGGAAATTTGTTCTTACCTGTACTGGTTTTCAGCCTGCCGTTTGGGAGGAACGTCCTTCCTCCCGCAGCCCCACGGACCCCGTAGCGTAGGTCCTTGGGCTGCTGTCCCAGATGTCGGCTGACGGCTACGGAGTAGTCCTGCTCTCTTCCGGATCCTGCAGCCGCTTCAATCGGCTCCGGAGCCGCTAGCGACTGCATCCAACATAGACTCGCCTGAGTCTGGAAAACCCCCGGGACGTGTTGCTTCGCTTCCCGCCCGGCAGCAGTCAATCTTGCCGGTGCGGGGAGCGACGTCGGGCACAGCTGTTTCCTCTCCGGAGGATTCGCGTGCCATCGGCTGCTGCTGGCTGCCCGCTGTTTCCGCGGTTCTCCCCTCCAGCTTCCCGCAGCTTCTTGCAGTCCTACCTGTAAGGTAAGTGGGAAAAATTCTGCAGTTCTTACCTGCTTCTTTGCATTTCCCTCTAGGGAGACGTCCTCTCCCATGTCTGACTCGCACCATGCGTCTAGCGATATGACACGCATGCACCGTAGCGGGGTTCTTCACGAAGTCACTCACGTGACTCCGAAGTAAAATCTTTTATTGTCATTGCACGTCAGTGCAACAAGATTTAATTTGCAGCTCCAACCGATGTAAAAGAAAAGTAAAATAAATCAATAAGCTGTGTGACGTGACCATCCGAGGGAGACAGTCCAGGGGGAGTGGGGAGCACTCAGCGGGGCTGGTTCAGAGCCGCTATAGCTCTTGGAATAAAGCTGTTTCTGAGTCTGGAGGTTCGGGTGTAGAAGGCCTTTGCCGGAGGGAAGTAGTTCGAACAGTGCGATACAAGGGTGTGATGAGTCCTTCCTGAGGCACCGTGTGTGGTAGATCCAAGGCTGGTAGCTGTGTCCGAATAATAACCATTTAACAATATAACAATTACAGCACAGAAACAGGCCATCTCGGCCCTACAAGTCCGTGCCGAACAACTTTTTTCCCTTAGTCCCACCTGATCCACATCAACTCTGTCTATCCCTCTCATCATTTTAAAGACCTCTATCAAGTCCCCCCTTAACCTTCTGCACTCCAGAGAATAAAGACCTAACTTATTCAACCTTTCTCTGTAACTTAGTTGTTGAAACCCAGGCAACATTCTAGTAAATCTCCTCTGTACTCTCTCTATTTTGTTGACATCCTTCCTATAATTGGGCGACCAAAATTGTACACCATACTCCAGATTTGGTCTCACCAATGCCTTGCACAATTTTAACATTACATCCCAGCTTCTATACTCAATGCTCTGATTTATAAAGGCTAGCATACCAAAAACTTTCTTTACCACCCTATCTATATGAGATTCCACCTTCAAGGAACTATGCACGGTTATTCCCAGATCCCTCTGTTCAACTGTATTCTTCAATTCCCTACCATTTAAATCACTGTAGACTTTGGAAATTGTATTGTATTGTATTATATTCAAATTTATTGTCATTGTCCCAATTTGGGACAACGAAATGAATTTCCCTTACAGGCAGTATCATAAAAAAATCACAAAGAAATAATAAAAATAAATAATAAATAAATAATAAAACATATTAAAAATAAAATTGAAATTGAATTAAAATGTAAAAAAAGCACAAATACAGAAGTCCACAACACAACATAACATAAATGGCACCAAGGTGAGGAAGGCACTCTTCATTATCCACAACTACCTTGGTAACATCTGCATACTTACTAATTCAATTTACCACACCTTCATCCAGATCATTGATGTACATGACAAACAACAAAGGATCCAACACCGATCCCTGAGGCACCCCACTAGTCACCTGCTTCCAACCCGACAAACAACCATCCACCATTACCCTCTGGCTTCTCCCATTCAGCCACTGTTGAATCCATCTTGCTACTCCTGCATTTATACCCAAAAGTTGAACCTTCTTAACCAACCTTCCATGAGGAACCTTGTGAAAGGCCTTAGTAAAGTCCATATAGACAACATCCACTGCTTTACCCTTGTCAATTTTCTTAGTAACCTCTTCAAAAAATTCAAGAAGATTAGTCAAACATGACCTTCCAGGCACAAATCCATGCTGACTGTTGCTAATCAGACCCTGTTTATCCAGATGCTCATATATATTATCTCTAAGTATCTTTTCCATTAATTTGCCCACCACTGAAGTCAAACTAACAGGCCTATAATTGCTAGGTTTACTCTTAGAACCCTTTTTAAACAATGGAACAACATGCTCAGTCCGCCAATCCTCGGGGACTATTCCCGTTTCTAATGACATTTGAAATATTTCTGTCATAGCCCCGGCTATTTCTACACTAACTTCCCTCAATGTCCTAGGGAATATCCTGTCAGGACCTGGAGACTTATCCACTTTTATATTTTTCAAAAGTGTCAGTACTTCTTTTACTTTGAAACTCATAGTATCCATAGCTACTCTACTAGTTTCCATTACCTCACATAATTCAATATCCTTCTCCTTGGTGAATACCGACGAAAAGAAATTGTTCAATATCTCCCCATCTCTTTTGGCTCTGCAGATAGCTGTCCACTCTGTCTCTCCAATGGACCAATTTTATCCCTCGTTATCCTTTTGCTATTAATATAGCTGTAGAAATACTTTGGATTTACTTTCACCTTATTTGCCAAAGCAACCTCATAATCCTCTGTGCTCTGTGGACGACGCGCTGAAGAGCTCTCCTCTCCGCCTCCGTGAAGCTGAGATACCACACAGAGATGCCATACGTTAATATGCTCTCTGTGGTGCAGCGGTAGAACGTTGTCAGCAGCTGTTGTCCTCAGGAAGAACAGTCATTGCTGTGCCTTCTTGACCAGCGCAGCGGTGTTGGTGGACCATGTGAGGTCCTCTGAAATGTGAGTGCCCAGAAATTTAAAGCTGGACACTCTCTCCACACTTTCCCCGTAAATAGAGATTGGGGCATATTCTCCATTGTGGGACCTCCTGAAGTGAATAATCAGCTCCTTGGTCTTGGAGGTGTTTAGTGACAAGTTGTTACGTGTGCACCAGTCCACCAGGTTCTGCACCTCCGCTCTGTAATTTGTTTCATCACCGTTGGTGATCAGCCCAATCACTGTTGTGTCGTCTGAAAACTTGACTTTGGTGTTGGTGTCGAATGCAGGAACACAGTCGTGAGTGAAGAGGGAGTAGAGCATGGGGCTTAGTACACAGCCCTGTGGTTTGCCGGTGCTCAGGGTGATAGTGGAGGACAGGTGCGGGCCCAGTCTCGCTGCCTGCGGTCGCTCCGTCAGAAAGTTCAGGATCCAATCGCATATCGGCGAGCTGAGGCCTAGCTGGTGGAGTTTGGTGGTGAGCTGGGTGGGGATGACCGTATTGAATGCAGAGCTATAGTCAATGAAGAGCATCCTCACATACGTGCCCTGTCTGTCCAGGTGAGTCAGGACAGTGTGAAGAGCCAGAGAGATGGCATCCTCTGTTGATCTATTTGCCCTGTATGCAAATTGATGAGAGTCCAGTGAGGCAGGGATGCTGGATTTGATATGGGAGAGGACCAGCCTTTTGAAGCAATAAATATATACAATTCATGAACCATGCGAACAAAAAATTCATCCGACATTTTTCGGAGACTACAAATTGTTCAATACAAAAATCATTTTATTTTTTTATTTTTTACGTTTGTCAAATTCCACCAAACTGTCCCCCACCCGTGCCACTCTGTGGCCCCTGTCCAAGTAATAAATGTATATTCAATGTGTGCACAGTGCGAAAATTCCATCCGACATTTTCGTAATCTATACAAATTGTTCAATAGTTTATACGTCTTTTACATTCCACGAAAATGTCCCCCAGCCGCTCGCTCTGCACGGGTGAGGCATACACATTAATCAGCCGGAACAGAGAACCACGGACCATAACATCCACCACCAGGAGGCGCTCCGCAACCACCGCCCTGTGCCACTTCTCCCGTCTCTCATGGCTGGGGTACGGTGACAGATTCACTGCTACCGGAAACTCGGAGCTGAGGCCCATTGGCCGCTGCACTGCTCCCGGTTGCCCAGAGCTGGGGCCCGAAGGCCACTGCACTGCTCCCTATGTCCTGGGCCTGGAGCCCCTCGACCGCTGCTCTGCTCTCGGTCTCCTGGTGCTGGAGCCCCTCGACCGCTGCTCTGCTCTCGGTCTCCTGGTGCTGGAGCCCCTCGACCGCTGCTCTGCTCTCGGTCTCCTGGTGCTGGTGGACAATTGGCGAGGACCTTCTCCTTTCCTCCCCGGTTTTCTTTCTGTGCCTCCGTCGATGGGGTTTCCCGTTCGACTCATCCTCCGACGAGGAGAGGTTGCTGCCTTCTGTCAGGGAGAGAGATCGTTTTTTGGGGTTTATTTTGGGCTTGCCAACCCCTTCTGGCCTCTGCTCCTTGTGCTGAACCCTCTGGTGTTTTCCATACGTCACCATCGTCCAATTCTGCTCTTCCCCCTCCTCCATCGACTATCCCTCCTGAACTTGGTGCTGGAGGTCTCCTGGCACTTGGGGGCTCGAGGTGGTTGGGCTGTCCTCATCCCTGTTCCCTCTTTCTGCTGGGGACTTGGCAGTGGTAGTGGGTGTCTCACCCACCCTGGGGGTGCCGGAAGCCACCCCTCTTGTAGCCTGTGCGTAAGTGCAGGCTCTTTTTGGGCAGGCCCTGTATAGCTGGCCTCCCTCCCCGCACAGGTTGCAGTTCTTGCTGGCCTGACAGTCCTTTGGCTGATGGCCCTCCACCTTGCAGTTTTTGCAGACCACTGCAGTGCAGTGGACCACCACATGCCCAGGCTTGTTACATCTTCTGCATAGTCTGGGCTGCCCCACGTAACTCAAGTATCCTCGGTTCCCTCCAATTGCGAAAACCGAGGGAGGGTGGAGGAGAGCTCCTTCCTTGTCCATCCTCAGCTTTACTTTGACCTGCCTCTTGCTCGTCCAAATCCCATGCAGGTCCTTCACGTCCACGCAGTTCCCTGCTCCGTCGACGTAGCGAGCAAGGAATGTGAAGACATCCACTACGGGCACATGTGGGTTGAACATGTGCACTGTGATCATCCTTTCCCTCTGGTTTGGGAGGGTGAAGAGCGGCTGCACTTTCAGCAACCACAGTGGAACTACATTCCCCTTCTCCCGGAAATCTTCCATCAACATTTGCCATCCCGTCGGATGCATGAAGGTAACATCGAAGTATCCGTTACCCGGGAAGTCCTGGAGGCAGTCGATGTCTTTGGCCTCAACCTTGCAGGTCCCCAGCAAGACCTTCTTCACAAACAGGTCTCGTGAGAAGGGAAGCCCCTCGCTGAGGTCCTTAACACTGATCCTCAGGGTATTGCGGACACCCTGTCCTCCCGCTCCAATTGCAGCTGCCATTGCTACGATTCTACACTGCAATCTGCAGCTCTTGTCCTTAATGGACCGCCAGGACTGTTCTAACAAGAACAGATAGCTCCTTTCACTGTTCTAATAAGAACAGGTGTCCTCTTTTACCCCTTAAACAGATAAAAACACACGATCTTAGCCAAAAGGCCGAGAAGCAATTTGCCCTGAATATGTGAAGCTGTTGCAATCCCTCCAATCAGACGGGAGAGGCTGGTGCTTCCCTGCGGCAATGTTACGGGCACAGGCAAAGATCCTATAGCAGAGCAAGATAGGCTACTCCTGCTAAATGCAATGGACTGACGTGTAGTACGCTATGGAGGGGATCATGGGCATTTTTCCACGCCTAACCTGAGCCTACCTAACCCGACCTGACTCGCAGTGTAATCAACATTGCGGGGCAACAGTTTGTGTGGATTAGATTCATAAATCTGTCAGTTCAAACTTCTTGTCAAGAATAAAATTTGATTCTTTTGATTCTAAAATTTGAGTCTTTATTAATGTTTTTTAAATCATTTCTTTTTAAATGGCTCACAAGCAGTGTTTGAGTTGATTTTGTAGTAACCGGAACCGACCCGGCTCGCAGGGTGATTGACAGGGGGGGGACATTTTGTGCGTGATTATAGGGTTAGATTCATAATTCTGTTAGTTCATAATTCTGTTGATTCTTGTTAAAGAATAAAATGTTTATAAACACACATACATGAAAATTATATAAATGTATATAACACACACAATTATATTTCTTCTAATCCAATAATGAACTTTATTTCAGACTAGACAAGGGACATTAAATAAGAAACATTGTAAACCTCCCTGCAACTTCACACACACTAGGCCTTATCCCCCCCGGCACTCTCTCGCCTGCCCTCTTACTATAATGTCCCCCCCCCACTATGCCCCTCTCCTCGCCGCCACGGGCCCCGCACTCCTTCTCCCCGCATCCCCGGGCCGCGCACTCTCTCTCCCCGCTGCCCCGGACTGCGCACTCCTTCTCCTCGCTGCCCCGGGCCGCGCACTCCTTCTCCCCCCTGCCCCGGGCCCCGCACTCCTTCTCCCCGCTGCCCCGGGCCCCGCACTCTCTCTCCTCGCTGTCCCGGGCCCCGCACTCTCTCTCCTCGCTGCCCCGAGCCCCACACTCTCTCCCCTCGCTGCCCCGGGCCCCACACTCTCTCTTCTCGCTGCCCCGTGCCCCGCACTCCTTCTCCTCGCTGCGGATCCAATCTTTGGCCGGGAGCAAGAAGGCGGGAGCAAGAAGGCGGAACAAGATGGCGGAGGCAGGTTGCTAAAATGGGTCATAAAATCGTCCATGAATCCGCCCATGAACGTACTTCACGTTTGCGTGAGAGTAACCCATCTTGCTCTGCTATAGGATCTTTGGTGGATAGGCCCCCAGTGTGGATTGGAGGTGGATAGGCCCCCTGTGTGGATTGGAGGTGTGTAGGCCCCAGTACGGATGCAAGGTGGATAGGCCCCCAGTGTGGATTGAAGATGTGTAGGCCCCAGTGCGGATTGGAGGTGGATAGGCCCCCTGTGTGGATTGGAGGTGTGTAGGCCCCAGTACGGATGCAAGGTGGATAGGCCCCCAGTGTGGATTGAAGGTGTGTAGGCCCTCAGTGTGGATTGGAGGTTGATAGGCCATAGTGTGGATTGGAGGTGTGTAGGCCCCAGTGCGGATTGGCGGAAAGGCCCCAATGCGGATTGGTGGATAGGCCCCAGTGCGGATCGGAGGTGGATAGGCCTCATTGTGGATTGGTGGAGGATAGGCCCTCAGTGCGGATGTGAGGTGGATAGACCCAGTGTGGATTGGAGGTGGTGTGGTGTGTAGGCCCCCAGTGTGGATTGGAGGTGGAAAGGCCCCAGTGCGGATTGGAGGTGCATAGGTCCCAGTGAGGATTGGAGGTGTGTAGGCCCCAGTGTGGATTGGTGGATAGGCCCCCAGTGCGGATTGGAGGTGTGTAGGCCCCCAGTGCGGATTGGAGGTGGATAGGCCACAGTGCGGATTGGAGGTGGATAGGCCCCCTGTGTGGATTGAAGGTGTGTAGGCCACAGTGCGGATTGGTGGATAGGCCCCAGTGCGGATTGGTGGATAGGCCCCAGTGCGGATTGGATGTGGATAGGCCCCAGTGCAGATTGGATGTGGATAGGCCCCCAGTGCGGATTGGAGGTGGATAGGCCCCCAGTGCGGATTGGAGGTGGATAGGCCCCCAGTGCTGATTGTAGGTGGGTAAGCCCCCAGTGTGGATTGGAGAT
The DNA here is from genome assembly GCA_036785375.1 of Leucoraja ocellata. Lineage (NCBI taxonomy): Eukaryota > Metazoa > Chordata > Chondrichthyes > Rajiformes > Rajidae > Leucoraja > Leucoraja ocellata. The sequence continues at coordinate 3,703,855 of JAWMAR010000198.1, forward strand.
TTGTAGGCCCCCAATGTGGATTGGAGGTGGATGGGCCCCAGTGTGGATTGGTGGATAATCACCCAGTGTGGATTGGAGGTGTGTAGGCCCCAGTGTGGATTGGAGGTAGGTAGGCCCCCAGTGCGGATTGGAGGTGTGTAGCCCGCTTTGTGGATTGGAGGTGTGTAGGCCTCCAGTGCGGATTGGAGGTTGATAGGCCCCAATGTGGATTGGAGGTGTGTAGGCCCCAGTGCTGATTGGTGGAAAGGCCCCAGTGCGGATTGGTGGATAGGCCCCAGTGCGGATTGGAGGTGGATAGGCCCCATTGTGGATTGGTGGTGGATAGGCCCTCAGTGCGGATGCGAGGTGGATAGACCCAGTGTGGATTGGAGGTGGTGTGGTGTGTAGGCCCCCAGTGCGGATTGGAGGTGGATAGGCCCACTGTGTGGAATGGAGGTGGATAGGCCCCCAGTGCGGATTGGAGGTGGATAGGCCCCCAGTGCGGATTGGAGGTGTGGGCCCCCAGTGCGGATTGGTGGATAGGCCCCCAGTGCGGATTGGAGGTGGATAGGCCCCAGTGTGGATTGGAGGTGGATTAGCCCCAGTGCGGATTGTTGGATAGGCCCCAGTGTGGATTGGAGGTGTTTAGGCCCCAGTGTGGATTGGAGGTGTTTAGGCCCCCGGTGTGGATTGGTGGATAGGCCCCTTCTCCTTCTGCAGTCGAGGGGGGTGAATGTGAGGGAGGAACTTAGAGAGGTGAAGGACCGGCAAGCTCGGCTCTTTACCTCTGAATCCTCCAAGATCATCGTCTGATCTAGGGTCCGCCATGTGGAGCAGGATGAGACGTGCTCATGTTTCTTCTTCCATAAGGTTCACAGGGGGAGTTCTGTGATTAACCCGTCCCAGAGCAGACTTGACCCGGTTGGCGATGGCCTTAGACAGGATCTTGTAATCTACATTCAACAATGTTATGGGTCTCCAATTCTTTATATCCTTCCTCTCCCCCTTCTGCTTGTAGATTAGGGTAATGCTGCCCTTCCTCATGGAGTCTGACATGCTGCCTGCTAGAAGCATGTCGTTGTACACTTCCAGCAGGTCCGGGCCCACCCAGTCCCACTGCAGGGAAAGGACTCGATGGATCCGGTGGCGTGGTTCCCAGAGCAGACTGCCCAGCTTGTCTGGCAAAATGCCTCATCGCCAGAACTGACCAACAAGCACCAAGACCTGGCTTGACTGGCGGTGAGGGGAGCCCTCTCAGTTAGATTCTTCCTGCACCGTCGGAACCTCACCACCAGCTCATGCTGCCCCCGGGACGGTTGCGGTGGAGAGGAGACGGTTGCCCACCTCTTTGCAGAGTGTGGGTTTGCAAAAAGAGTCTGGAGAGGTATGCAAGGGTCCCTGGAACGATTTATCCCGAACACCTCCGTCACAGAGGACTCTGTGATTTACGGACTGTTCCCAGGGACACATTCAGAGACTGACATCGAGTGCTGCTGGAGGGTCATCAACTCGGTCAAAGACGCTCTTTGGTCTGCTCGAGCGTTGTTCACCACCCAGCAAAGCGAGATGTCCGTCAGGGAATGTTGCCGACTGGCCCACTGCAGACTGCAGGAGTACGTGCTAAGGGACTCGCTGAAGCTTGGTGCAGCCAACGCCAAGGCTCGGTGGGGGAGGACCACAGTCTAGAGTCCTTCTGCTGCTGGACATGGGGGGCACGGTATGGTGGAGACACCCCTCAAATTAAATTAAGGGAAGGAATCCCACGTTAGGGGGCCACATGAGTGGCACGGGTGGGGGACATTATTTGTGGAAGTGAAAATGTCAGATGGAATTTTCGCACTGTGTTAACACTGTATATATTTATTACTTGGACAGGGGCCACAGAGTGGCACGGGTGGGGGACTGTTGGTACAATTTGACAAATGTAAAAAAATTGTACTGGAAAAACTTGTATAGTCTCCGAAAATGTCGGATGAATTTTGTTTGTTTGAATGGTTCAGGAATTGTATATATTTATCAATTGAATAAAGTCTATTTTGAAATAAAAAAGGTTTTGTAACAACGCCACTATCGCACAGTGCGGATTGGAGGTGGATAGGCCCCCAGTGGGGATTGGTGGATAGGCCCCCAGTGTGGATTGGTGATTAGGCCTCCAGTGTGGATTGGAGGTGAGTAGGCCCCCAGTGTGGATTGGTGGATAGGCCCGAGTGTGGATTGGAGATGGATAAGCCCCCAGTGCGGATTGGAGGTGGAATGTGTCCCAGTGCGGATTGGAGGTGGATAGGCCCCTAGTGCGGACTGGATGTGTTTAGGCCCCAGGGCGGATTGTAGGTGTGTAGGCACCCAGTGCGGATTAGAGGTGAAAAGTCCACCTGTGCGGATTGGAGGTTAATAGGCCCACTGTGTGGATTGGAGGTGGATAGGCCCACTGTGTGGATTGGAGTTGGATAGGCTCCCAGTGTGGATTGGAGGTGGGTAGGCCCCCAGTGTGGATTGGACGTGGATAGGCCCCAGTGTGGATTGCAGGCGGATAGGCCCCCAGTGTGGAATGCAGGCGGATAGGCCCCCAGTGTGGAATGGTTGATAGGCCCCCAGTGCGGATTGGAGGTATGTAGGCCCCAGTGTGGATTAGAGGTGGATAGGCCCCAGTGTGATTTGGAGGTGGATAAGCCCCCTGTGTGGATTGGAGGTGTGTAGGCCCCAGTGCGGTTTGGAGGTTGATAGGCCACAGTGCGGATTGGAGGTGTGTAGGCCCCCAGTGTGGATTGGTGGATACGCCCCCAGTGTGGATTGGTGGATAGGCCACAGTTTGGATTGGTGGATAGGCCCCAGTGTGGATTAGAGGTGGATAGGCCCCAGTGTGGATTGGAGGTGGATAGGCCCCAGTGTGGATTGGAGGTGGATAGGCCCCCAGTGCGGAGGCGATGTGGTTAGGCACCCAGTGTGGATTGGAGGTGGATAGGCCCCAGTACGGATTGGAGGTGCGTAGGCCCCAGTGTGGATTGGTGGGTAGAACCCCCTGTGTGGATTGGAGGTGTGTAGGCCCCCAGTGAGGATTGGAGATTGGTAGACCACAGTGCGGATTGGAAGTGTGTAGGCCCCCAGTGTGGATTGGTGGATAGGCCCCAGTGCGGATTGGTGGATAGGCCCCCTGTGTGGATTGGAGGTGTGTAGGCCCCCAGTGTGGATTGGAGTGGGATAGGCCTCCAGTGTGGATTGGAGGTGAATGGGCCTCCAGTGTGGATTGGTGGTTAGGCCCCAGAGTGAGTTAGAGGTGAATGGGCCCCAGTGTGGATTAGAGATGGATAGGCCCCCAGTACGGATTGGAGGTTGATAGGCCCCCAGTATGGATTGGAGGTGGATAAGCCCCCTGTGTGGATTGGTGGATAGGCCTCCTGTGTGGATTGGTGGATAGTCCCCCTGTGCGGATTGGAGGTGCGTAGGCCCCAGTGCGGATTGGAGGTGTGTAGGCCCCCAGTGCGGATTGGTGGTTAGGCCCCCAGTGCGGATTGGAGGTGGAAAGGCCCCCAGTGCGGATTGGAGGTGGAAAGGCCCCCAGTGCATATTGGAGGGGGCTCGGCCTACTTTGTGGATTGGAGGTGGATTGGCCCACTGTGCTGATTGGAGTTGGATAGGCCCCCAGTGTGGATTGGAGGTGTGGAGACCCCCAGTGTGGATTGGAGGTGGATAGGCCCCCTGTGCGTATTGGAGGTGTGGAGGCCCCAGTGCGGATTAGAGTTGTGTAGGTCCCCTGTGTGGATTGGAGGTGTGGAGGCCCCCAGTGTGGATTGGAGGTGTGGAGGCCCCCAGTGTGGATTGGAGGTGGATAGGCCCCCTGTGTGGATTGGTGGATAGGCCCCCAGTGCGGATTGGAGGTGGATAGCCCCCTGTGTGGATTGGAGGTGTGTGGGCCCCAGTGCGGATTATAGGTGTGTAGGTCCCAGTGCGGATTGGTGGATAGGCCCCAGTGCGAATTGCAGTTGATAGGCCCCAGTGCGGATTGGAGGTGCGCAGGACCCCAGTGTGGATTGGAGGTGAATAGTCCCCAGTGCGGATTGGAGGTGTGTAGGCCCCCAGTGTGGATTGGAGGTGGATAGTCCCCAGTGTGGGTTGGAGGTGGAAAGGCTCCCAGTGTGGATTGGTAGTGGATAGGCCCACTGTGTGGATTGGAGGTGGATGGGCCCCCAGTGTGGATTGGAGGTGGGTAGGCCCCAGTGTGGATTGGAGGTGAATAGGCCGCCAGTGTGTAAAGGTGGATAGGCCCCCAGTGCGGATTGGAGGTTTGTAGGCCCCAGTGTGGATTGGTGGTTTGTAGGCCCCAGTGTGGATTGGTGGATAGGCCCCAGTTTCGATTGGTGGATAGGCCCCAGTGTGGAATAGAGGTGGATAGGCCCTAGTGTGGATTGGAGGAGGATAGGCCCCCAGTGCGGATGCGAGGTGGATAGGCCCCCAGTGCGGATTGGAGGTGGATAGGCCCCAGTGAATAGGCCCCCTGTGTGGATTGGAGGTGTGTAGGCCCCCAGTGCGGATTGGAGGTGGATAGACCCCAGTGCGGAGTGGAGGTGTGTAGGCCCCAGTGTGGATTGGTGGATAGGCCCCCTGTGTGGATTGGAGGTGTGTAGGCCCCCAGTGCAGATTGGAGGTGGATAGGCCATAGTGCGGATTCGAGGTGTGTAGGCTCCCAGTGCGGATTGGTGGATAGGCCCCAGTGCGGATTGGTGGATAGGTCCCAGTGCGGATTGGAGGTGGATATGCCCCCTGTGTGGATTGGAGGTGTGTGGGCCCCAGTGCGGATTATAGGTGTGTAGGTCCCAGTGCGGATTGGTGGATAGGCCCCAGTGCGAATTGCAGTTGATAGGCCCCAGTGCGGATTGGAGGTGCGCAGGACCCCAGTGTGGATTGGAGGTGAATAGTCCCCAGTGCGGATTGGAGGTGTGTAGGCCCCCAGTGTGGATTGGAGGTGGATAGTCCCCAGTGTGGGTTGGAGGTGGAAAGGCTCCCAGTGTGGATTGGTAGTGGATAGGCCCACTGTGTGGATTGGAGGTGGATGGGCCCCCAGTGTGGATTGGAGGTGGGTAGGCCCCAGTGTGGATTGGAGGTGAATAGGCCGCCAGTGTGTAAAGGTGGATAGGCCCCCAGTGCGGATTGGAGGTTTGTAGGCCCCAGTGTGGATTGGTGGTTTGTAGGCCCCAGTGTGGATTGGTGGATAGGCCCCAGTTTCGATTGGTGGATAGGCCCCAGTGTGGAATAGAGGTGGATAGGCCCTAGTGTGGATTGGAGGAGGATAGGCCCCCAGTGCGGATGCGAGGTGGATAGGCCCCCAGTGCGGATTGGAGGTGGATAGGCCCCAGTGTATAGGCCCCCTGTGTGGATTGGAGGTGTGTAGGCCCCCAGTGCGGATTGGAGGTGGATAGGCCCCAGTGCGGAGTGGAGGTGTGTAGGCCCCAGTGTGGATTGGTGGATAGGCCCCCTGTGTGGATTGGAGGTGTGTAGGCCCCCAGTGCAGATTGGAGGTGGATAGGCCATAGTGCGGATTCGAGGTGTGTAGGCTCCCAGTGCGGATTGGTGGATAGGCCCCAGTGCGGATTGGTGGATAGGTCCCAGTGCGGATTGGAGGTGGATATGCCCTCAGTGCGGATGCGAGGTGTATAGTCCCTCAGTGCGGATGCGAGGTGGATAGTTCCCAGTGTGAATTGGAGGTGTGTAGGACCCAGTGCGGATTGGAAGTGGATAGGCCTAAGTGCGGATTGGAGGTGTATAGGCCCCAGTGCGGTTTGGTGGATAGGCCCCAGTGCGGTTTGGAGCTGGATAAGCCCCAGTGCGGATTGGTGGATAGGCACCCAGTGCGGATTGAATGTGGATAGGGCCCAGTGCGGATTGGAGGTGTGTAGGCCCCCAGTGTGGTTTGGTGGATAGGCCCCCATGCAGATTGGATGTGGATAGGCCCCAGTGTGGATTGGAGGTGGAAAGCCCCCCAGTGTGGATTGGTGGTGGATAGGCCCACTGTGTGGATTGGAGGTGTGTAGGCCCTCAGTGTGGATTGGTGGATAGGCTCCCATGCGGATTGGATGTGGATAGGCCCCAGTGTGGATTGGAGGTGGAAAGCCCCCCAGTGTGGATTGGAAGTGGATAGGCCCACTGTGTGGATTGGAGGTGTGTAGGCCCCCAGTGTGGATTGGTGGATAGGCTCCCATGCGGATTGGATGTGGATAAGCCACAGTGCATATTGGAGGTGGATAGGACCCCAGTGTGGATTAGAGGTGAATAGGCCCCAGAGTGGATTGGTGGATAGGCCCCCAGTGCGGAATGGAGGTTGATAGGCCCCCTGTGTGGATTGGTGGATAGGCCACCAGTGTGTATTGGTGGAGAGGCCACCTGTGTGGATTGGTTGATAGGCCCCCAGTGTGGATTGGTTGATAGGCCCCCAGTGTGGATTGGTTGATAGGCCCCCAGTGTGGATAGGAGATGGATAGGCCCCCAGTGTGGATAGGAGATGGATAGGCCCCCTGTGCGGATTGGAGGTGTGTATGCCCCAGTGCGGATTGGAGGTGTGTAGGCCCCAGTGCGGATTGGTGGATAGACCCCAGTGCGGATTGCAGGTGGATAGGCCCCAGTGTGGATTGGAGGTGGGTAGGCCCCCAGTGTGGTTTGGAGGTGGATAAGCCCCCAGTGTGGAAAGGTGGATAGGCCCCCACTGCAGATTGGAGCTTTGTAGGCCCCAGTGTGCATTGGTGGATAGGCCCCAGTTTGGATTGGTGGATAGGCCCCAGTGTGGATTAGAGGTGGATAGGCCCCAGTGTGGATTGGAGGTGGATAGGCCCGCAGTACGGTTGCGAGGTTGATAGGCCCCCAAATCGGATTGGAGGTGGATAGTCCCCAGTGTGGATTGGAGGTGTGTAGGCCCCAGTGTGGATTGGTGGATAGGCCCCAGTGCGGATTGGAGGTGGATAGGCCCCAGTGCGGATTAGTCGTGGATAGGCCCTCAGTGCGGATGTGAGGTGGGTAGTCCCCAGTGTGGATTGGAGGTGTGTAGGCCCCAGTGTGGATTGGTGAATAGGCCCCAGTGCGGACTGGTGGATAGGCCCCAGTGTGGATTGGACGTGGATAGGCCCTCTGTGCGGATGCGAGGTGGATAGTCCCTCAGTGCGGATGCGAGGTGGATAGGCCCCCTGTGTGGATCGGAAGTGTGTAGGACCCCAGTGCGGATTGGAAGTGGATAGGCCCCAGTGCGGATTGGAGGTGTGTAGGCCCCAGTGCGGATTGGTGGATAGGCTTCCGGTGTGGATTGGAGGTATGTAGGTCCCCAGGGCGGATTGGAGGTGGATAGGCCCCAGTGTGGATTGGAGGTGGAGAGGCCCCCAGTGCATATTGGAGGTGGATCGGCCCACTGTGTGGATTGGAGGTGGATAGGCCCATTGTGCTGATTCGAGGTGGATAGGCCCCCAGTGTGGATTGCAGGTGGGAAGGCCCCAGTGTGGATTAGAGGTGGATAGGCCCCCAGTGCGGATTGGAGGTGGATAGCCCCCCTGTGTGGATTGGAGGTGTGTAAGCCCCCAGTGTGGATCGGAGGTGGCTAGGCCCCCTGTGCGTATTGGAGGTGTGTAGGCCCCAGTGCGGATTGGAGGTGTGTAGGCCCCAGTGCGGATTGGTGGATAGGCCCCAGTGCGGATTGCAGGTGGATAGGCCCCAGTGCGGATTGGAGGTGTGTAGGTCCCCAGTGCGGATTGGAGGTGTGTAGGCCCCAGTGCGGATTGGAGGTGTGTAGGCCCCAGTGCGGATTGGTGGCTAGGCCCCAGTGCGGATTGCAGGTGGATAGGCCCCAGTGCGGATTGGAGGTGCGCAGGACCCCAGTGTGGATTTAGAGGTGGATAGTCCCCAGTGTGGATTGGAGGTGGAAAGGCCCCCAGTGTGGATTGGTAGTGGATAGGCCCACTGTGTGGATTGGAGGTGGATGGGCCCCCAGTGTGGATTCGAGGTGGATAGGCCCCCAGTGTGGAAAGGTGGATAGGGCCCCAGTGTGTATTGGAGGTTTGTAGGCCCCAGTGTGGATTGGTGGATAGGCCCAAGTTTCGATTGGTGGATAGGCCCCAGTGTGGATTGGAGGTGGATAGGCCCCCAGCGTGGATTGGAGGTGGATAGGTCCCCTGTGTGGATTGGAGGTGTGTAGGCCCCCAGTGAGGATTGGAGATTGGTAGGCCACAGTGCGGATTGGAGGTGTGTAGGCCCCAGTGCGGATTGGAGTTGGATAAGCCCCAGCGCGGATTGGAGGTGGATAGTCCCCAGTGTGGATTGGAGGTGGGTAGGCCCCCAGTACGGATTGGATATGGATAGGCCCCAGTGTGGATTGGAGGTGTGTAGGCCCCAGTGTGGATTGGTGGATAGGCCCCCTGTGTGGATTGTAGATGTGTAGGCCCCCTGTGCGGTTTGGAGGTTGATAGGGCACAGTGCGGATTGGAGGTATGAAGGCCCCCAGTGCGGATTGGTGGATAGGCCCCGGTGCGGATTGGAGGTGGATAGGCCCCAGTGTGGATTGGATGTGGAGAGGCCCCAGTGCAGATTGGAGGTGTGTAGGCCCCCAGTACGGATTGGACGTTGATAGGCCCCAGTGTAGATTGGAGGTGTGTAGACCCCAGTGCGGATTGGTGGATAGGCCCCAGTGTGGATTGGAGGTGGATAGGCCCCAGTGCGGATTGGAGGTGTGTAGGCCCCAGTGCGGATTGGTGAATAGGCCCCAGTGCGGATTGGTGGATAGGCCCCAGTGCAGATTGGAGGTGGATAGGCCCCAGTGTGGCTTGGAGGTGGGTAGACCCAAGTGTGGATTAGTGGATAGGCCCCAGTGCGGAATGGAGGTGGATAGGCCCCAGTGTGGATTGGTGGTGGATAGGCCCTCAGTGCGGGTGCTAGGTGGATAGTGCCCAGTGTGGATTGGAGGTGGAAAGGCCCCCAGTGCATATTGGAGGTGGATAGGCCCACTGTGTGGATTGGAGGTGAATAGGCCCACTGTGCTGATTGGAGGTGGATAGGTCCCCAGTTTGGATTGGAGGTGGGTAGGCCCCAGTGTGGATTGGAGGTTCATTGGCCCCCAGTGTGGATGTGAGGTTGATAGGCCCCCAGTGCGGATTGAAGGTGGATAGGCCCCCTGTGTGGATTGGAGGTGTGTAGGATACCATTGCGGATTGGAAGTGGAAAGGCTCCAGTGCGCATTGGAGGTGTGTAGGCCCCAGTGCCAATTCGAGGTGTGTATGCCCCAGTGCGGATTGGTGGATAGGTCCCAGTGTGGATTGGAGGTGTGTAGGCCCCAAGTGTGGATTGGTAGATAGGCCCCAGTACGGATTGTTGGTGGATAGGCCATAGTGCGGATTCGAGGTGTGTAGGCCCCCTGTGCGGATTGGTGGGTAGGACCCAGTGCGGATTGGAGGTGGATAGGCCTCAGTGCGGATTAGTGGTGGATAGGCCCTCAGTGCGGATGCGAGGTGGGTAGTCCTCAGTATGGATTGGAGGTGTGTAGGCCCCCAGTGCGGATTGGTGGTTAGGCCCCCAGTGCGGATTGGAGGTGGAAATGCCCCCAGTGCGGATTGGAGGTGGAAAGGCCCCCAGTGCATATTGGAGGGGGCTCGGCCTACTTTGTGGATTGGAGGTGGATTGGCCCACTGTGCTGATTGGAGTTGGATAGGCCCCCAGTGTGGATTGGAGGTGTGGAGGCCCCCAGTGTGGATTAGAGGTGGATAGGCTCCCTGTGCGTATTGGAGGTGTGGAGGCCCCAGTGCGGATTAGAGTTGTGTAGGCCCCCTGTGTGGATTGGAGGTGTGGAGGCCCCCAGTGTGGATTGGAGGTGTGCAGGCCCCCAGTGTGGATTGGAGGTGGATAGGCCCCCTGTGTGGATTGGTGGATAGGCCCCCAGTGCGTATTGGAGGTGGATAGGCCCCCTGTGTGGATTGGAGGTGTGTAGGCCCCAGTGCGGATTATAGGTGTGTAGGCCCCAGTGCGGATTGGTGGATAGGCCCCAGTGCGAATTGCAGTTGATAGGCCCCAGTGTGGATTGGAGGTGAATAGTCCCCAGTGCGGATTGGAGGTGTGTAGGCCCCCAGTGTGGATTGGAGGTGGATAGTCCCCAGTGTGGGTTGGAGGTGGAAAGGCTCCCAGTGTGGATTGGTAGTGGATAGGCCCACTGTGTGGATTGGAGGTGGATGGGCCCCCAGTGTGGATTGGAGGTGGGTAGGCCCCAGTGTGGATTGGAGGTGAATAGGCCGCCAGTGTGTAAAGGTGGATAGGCCCCCAGTGCGGATTGGAGGTTTGTAGGCCCCAGTGTGGATTGGTGGTTTGTAGGCCCCAGTGTGGATTGGTGGATAGGCCCCAGTTTCGATTGGTGGATAGGCCCCAGTGTGGAATAGAGGTGGATAGGCCCCAGTGTGGATTGGAGGAGGATAGGCCCCCAGTGCGGATGCGAGGTGGATAGGCCCCCAGTGCGGATTGGAGGTGGATAGGCCCCAGTGTATAGGCCCCCTGTGTGGATTGGAGGTGTATAGGCCCCCAGTGCGGATTGGAGGTGGATAGGCCCCAGTGTGGATTGGAGGTGTGTAGGCCCCCAGTGCAGATTGGTGGATAGGCCCCAGTGCGGATTGGTGGATAGGCCCCAGTGCGGATTGGTGGATAGGTCCCAGTGCGGATTGGAGGTGGATATGCCCTCAGTGCGGATGCGAGGTGTATAGTCCCTCAGTGCGGATGCGAGGTGGATAGTTCCCAGTGTGAATTGGAGGTGTGTAGGGCCCAGGGCGGATTGGAAGTGGATAGGCCCCAGTGCGGATTGGAGGTGTATAGGCCCCAGTGCGGTTTGGTGGATAGGCCCCAGTGCGGTTTGGAGCTGGATAAGCCCCAGTGCGGATTGGTGGATAGGCCCCCAGTGCGGATTGAATGTGGATAGGGCCCAGTGCGAATTGGAGGTGTGTAGGCCCCCAGTGTGGTTTGGTGGATAGGCCCCAGTGCGGATTGGAGGTGTGTAGGCCCCCAGTGTGGATTGGAGGTGTGTAGGCCCCCAGTGTGGATTGGAGGTGGATAGTCCCCAGTGTGGATTGGAGGTGGAAAGCCCCCCAGTGTGGATTGGTGGTGGATAGGCCCACTGTGTGGATTGGAGGTGTGTAGGCCCCCAGTGTGGATTGGTGGATAGGCCCCCATGCAGATTGGACGTGGATAAGCCACAGTGCAGATTGGAGGTGTGTAGGCCCCCAGTGTGGATTGGAAGTGGAAAGGCCCCCAGTGCATATTGGAGGTGGATAGGCCTACTGTGTGGATTGGAGGTGGGTAGGCCCCAGTGTGGATTAGAGGTGAATAGGCCCCAGTGTGGATTGGTGGATAGGCCCCCAGTGCGGAATGGAGGTTGATAGGCCCCCTGTGTGGATTGGTGGATAGGCCACCATTGTGTATTGGTGGATAGGCCACCTGTGTGGATTGGTTGATAGGCCCCCAGTGTGGATAGGAGATGGATAGGCCCCCAGTGTGGATAGGGGATGGATAGACCCCCTGTGCGGATTGGAAGTGTGTAGGCCCCAGTGCGGATTGGTGGATAGACCCCAGTGCGGATTGCAGGTGGATAGGCCCCAGTGTGGATTGGAGGTGGGTAGGCCCCCAGTGTGGTTTGGAGGTGGATAAGCCCCCAGTGTGGAAAGGTGGATAGGCTCCCACTGCAGATTGGAGCTTTGTAGGCCCCAGTGTGCATTGGTGGATAGGCCCCAGTTTGGATTGGTGGATAGGCCCCAGTGTGGATTAGAGGTGGATAGGCCCCAGTGTGGATTGGAGGTGGATAGGCCCCCAGTGCGGTTGCGAGGTTGATAGGCCCCCAAATCGGATTGGAGGTGGATAGTCCCCAGTGTGGATTGGAGGTGTGTAGGCCCCAGTGTGGATTGGTGGATAGGCCCCAGTGCGGACTGGTGGATAGGCCCCAGTGTGGATTGGACGTGGATAGGCCCTCTGTGCGGATGCGAGGTGGATAGTCCCTCAGTGCGGATGCGAGGTGGATAGGCCCCCTGTGTGGATTGGAAGTGTGTAGGGCCCCAGTGCGGATTGGAAGTGGATAGGCCCCAGTGCGGATTGGAGGTGTGTAGGGCCCAGTGCGGATTGGCGGATAGGCTTCCTGTGTGGATTGGAGGTGTGTAGGTCCCCAGGGCGGATTGGAGGTGGATAGGCCCCAGTGCGGATTGGAGGTGGAGAGGCCCCCAGTGCATATTGCAGGTGGATCGGCCCACTGTGTGGATTGGAGGTGGATAGGCCCACTGTGCTGATTCGAGGTGGATAGGCCCCCAGTGTGGATTGCAGGTGGGAAGGCCCCAGTGTGGATTAGAGGTGGATAGTCCCCAGTGTGGATTGGTGGATAGGCCCCCAGTGTGGATTGGAGGTGTGTAGGCCCCAAGTGTGGATCGGAGGTGGCTAGGCCCCCTGTGCGTATTGGAGGTGTGTAGGCCCCAGTGCGGATTGGAGGTGTGTAGGTCCCAGTGCGGATTGGTGGATAGGCCCCAGTGCGGATTGCAGGTGGATAGGCCCCAGTGCGGATTGGAGGTGCGCAGGACCCCAGTGTGGATTGGAGGTGGATAGTCCCCAGGATGGATTGGAGGTGGAAAGGCCCCCATTGTGGATTGGAGGTGGAAAGGCCCCAGTGTGGATTGGTAGTGGATAGGCCCACTGTGTGGATTGGAGGTGTATGGACCCCAGTGTGGATTGGAGGTTTGAAGGCCTCAGTGTGGATTGGTGGATAGGCCCAAGTTTCGATTGGTGGATAGGCCCCAGTGTGGATTAGAGATGGATAGGCCCTAGTGTGAATTGGAGGTGGACAGGCCCCCAGCGTGGATTGGAGGTGGATAGGCCCCCTGTGTGAATTGGAGGTGTGTAGGCCCCCAGTGAGGATTGGAGGTGTGTAGGCCCCCAGTGAGGATTGGAGATTGGTAGCCCACAGTGCGGATTGGAGTTGGATAAGCCCCAGCGCGGATTGGAGTTGGATAAGCCCCAGCGCGGATTGGAGGTGGATAGGCCCCAGTGTGGATTGGAGGTGGGTAGGCCCCAGTACGGATTGGATATGGATAGGCCCCAGTGTGGATTGGAGGTGTGTAGGCCCCCAGTGTGGATTGGTGGATTGACCCCAGTGCGGATTGGTGGATAGGCCCCCTGTGTGGATTGGAGGTGTGTAGGCCCCCAGTGTGGATTGGAGTGGACTAGGGCTCCAGTGTGGATTGGAGGTGAATGGGCCTCCAGTGTGGATTGGTGGCTAAGCCCCAGAGTGAGTTAGAGGTGGATGGGCCCCAGTGTGGATTAGAGATGGATAGGCCCCCAGTACGGATTGGAGGTGGATAAGCCCCCTGTGCGGATTGGTGGATAGGCCTCCTGTGTGGATTGGTGGTGTGTAGGCCCCAGTGCGGATTGGAGGTGTGTAGGCCCCCAGTGTGGATTGGAGATGAAAAGTCCCCCAGTGCGGATTAGAGGTGGATAGGCCTACTGTGTGGATTGGAGGTGGATAGGCCCACTGTGTGGATTGGAGGTGGATAGTCTCCCAGTGTGGATTGGAGGTGGGTAGGACCCAGTGTGGATTGCAGGTGGATAGGCCCCCAGTGTGGATTGGTGGATAGGCCCCCAGTGCGGAATGGAGGTATGTAGGCCCCAGTGTGGCTTGGTGGATATGCCACATTGTGGATTAGAGGTGGATAGGCCCCAGTGTGGATTGGAGGTGTGTAGGCCCCCAGTGCGGATTGGAGGAGGATAGGCCCCCAGTGCGGCTTGGATGTGGATAGGCCCCAGTGCAGATTGGAGGTGTGTAGGCCCCCAGTATGGATTAGAGGTTGATAGGCCCCGGTGTAGATTGGAGGTGTGTAGACCCCCAGTGCAGATTGGTGGATAGGCTCCAGTGTGGATTGGAGGTGGATAGGCCCCAGTGCGGATTGGAGTTGTGTAGGCCCCCTGTGTGGATTGGAGGTGTGGAGGCCCCCAGTGTGGATTGGAGGTGTGGAGGCCCCCAGTGTGGATTGGAGGTGGATAGGCCCCCTGTGTGGATTGGTGGATAGGCCCCCAGTGCGGATTGGACGTGTATAGGCCCCCTGTGCGGATTGGAGGTGTGTAGGCCCCAGTGCGGATAATAGGTGTGTAGGCCCCAGTGCGGATTGGTGGATAGGCCCCAGTGCGGATTGCAGTTGATAGGCCCCAGTGCGGATTGGAGGTGCGCAGGACCCCAGTGTGGATTGGAGGTGGATCGTCCCCAGTGCGGATTGGAGGTGTGTAGGCCACCAGTGTGGGTTGGAGGTGGATAGTCCCCAGTGTGGGTTGGAGGTGGAAAGGCTCCCAGTGTGGATTGGTAGTGGATAGGCCCACTGTGTGGATTGGAGGTGGATGGGCCCCCAGTGTGGATTGGAGGTGGGTAGCCCCAGTGTGGATTGGAGGTGAATAGGCCGCCAGTGTGTAAAGGTGGATAGGCCCCCAGTGCGGATTGGAGGTTTGTAGGCCCCAGTGTGGATTGGTGGTTTGCAGGCCCCAGTGTGGATTGGTGGATAGGCCCCAGTTTCGATTGGTGGATAGGCCCCAGTGTGGAATAGAGTTGGATAGGCCCCAGTGTGGATTGGAGAAGGATAGGCCCCAGTGTGGATTGGAGAAGGATAGGCCCCCAGTGCGGATGCGAGGTGGATAGGCCCCAGTGCGGATTGGAGGTGGATAGGCCCCAGTGTATAGGCCCCCTGTGTGTATTGGAGGTGTGTAGGCCCCCAGTGCGGATTGGGGGTGGATAGGCCACAGTGCGGAGTGGAGGTGTGTAGGCCCCAGTGTGGATTGGTGGATAGGTCCCCTGTGTGGATTGGAGGTGTGTAGGCCCCCAGTGCAGATTGGAGGTGGATAAGCCATAGTGCGGATTCGAGGTGTGTAGGCTCCCAGTGCGGATTGGTGGATAGGCCCCAGTGCGGATTGGTGGATAGGTCCCAGTGCGGATTGGAGATGTATAGTCCCTCAGTGCGGATGCGAGGTGGATAGTTCCCATGTGAATTGGAGGTGTGTAGGACCCAGTGCGGATTGGAAGTGGATAGGCCCCAGTGCGGATTGGAGGTGTGTAGGCCCCAGTGCGGTTTGGTGGTAGGCCCCAGTGCGGTTTGGAGCTGGATAAGCCCCGGTGCGGATTGGTGGATAGGCCCCCAGTGCGGATTGAATGTGGATAGGGCCCAGTGCAGATTGGAGGTGAGTAGGGCCCCAGTGTGGTTTGGTGGATAGGCCCCCATGCAGATTGGATGTGGATAGGCCCCAGTGCGGATTGGAGGTGTGTAGGCCCCCAGTGTGGATTGGAGGTGGATAGTCCCCAGTGTGGATTGGAGGTGGAAAGCCCCCCAGTGTGGATTGGTGGTGGATAGGCCCACTGTGTGGATTGGAGGTGTGTAGACCCCAGTGTGGATTGGTGGATAGGCCCCCATGCAGATTGGACGTGGATAAGCCACAGTGCAGATTGGAGGTGTGTAGGCCCCCAGTGTGGATTGGAAGTGGAAAGGCCCCCAGTGCATATTGGAGGTGGATAGGCCTACTGTGTGGATTGGAGGTGGGTAGGCCCCAGTGTGGATTAGAGGTGAATAGGCCCCAGTGTGGATTGGTGGATAGGCCCCCAGTGCGGAATGGAGGTTGATAGGCCCCCTGTGTGGATTGGTGGATAGGCCACCATTGTGTATTGGTGGATAGGCCACCTGTGTGGATTGGTTGATAGGCCCCCAGTGTGGATAGGAGATGGATAGGCCCCCAGTGTGGATAGGAGATGGATAGGCCCCCTGTGCGGATTGGAGGTGTGTAGGCCCCAGTGCGGATTGGTGGATAGACCCCAGTGCGGATTGCAGGTGGATAGGCCCCAGTGTGGATTGGAGCTGGGTAGGCCCCCAGTGTGGTTTGGAGGTGGATAAGCCCCCAGTGTGGAAAGGTGGATAGGCCCCCACTGCAGATTGGAGCTTTGTAGGCCCCAGTGTGCATTGGTGGATAGGCCCCAGTTTGGATTGGTGGATAGGCCCCAGTGTGGATTAGAGGTGGATAGGCCCCAGTGTGGATTGGAGGTGGATAGGCCCCCAGTGCGGTTGCGACGTTGATAGTCCCCCAAATCGGATTGGAGGTGGATAGTCCCCAGTGTGGATTGGAGGTGTGTAGGTCCCAGTGTGGATTGGTGGATAGGCCCCAGTGCGGACTGGTGGATAGGCCCCAGTGTGGATTGGACGTGGATAGGCCCTCTGTGCGGATGCGAGGTGGATAGTCCCTCAGTGCGGATGCGAGGTGGATAGGCCCCCTGTGTGGATTGGAAGGGTGTAGGACCCCAGTGCGGATTGGAAGTGGATAGGCCCCAGTGCGGATTGGAGGTGTGTAGGCCCCAGTGCGGATTGGTGGATAGGCTTCCTGTGTGGATTGGAGGTGTGTAGGTCCCCAGGGCGGATTGGAGGTGGATAGGCCCCAGTGCGGATTGGAGGTGGAGAGGCCCCCAGTGCATATTGGAGGTGGATCGGCCCACTGTGTGGATTGGAGGTGGATAGGCCCATTGTGCTGATTCGAGGTGGATAGGCCCCCAGTGTGGATTGCAGGTGGGAAGGCCCCAGTGTGGATTAGAGGTGGATAGTCCCCAGTGTGGATTGGTGGATAGGCCCCCAGTGCGAATTGGAGGTGGATTGCTCCCCTGTGTGGATTGGAGGTGTGTAGGCCCCCAGTGTGGATCGGAGGTGGCTAGGCCCCCTGTGCGCATTGGATGTGTGCAGGCCCCAGTGCGGATTGGAGGTGTGTAGGTCCCAGTGCGCATTGGTGGATAGGCCCCAGTGCGGATTGCAGGTGGATAGGCCCCAGTGCGGATTGGAGGTGCGCAGGACCCCAGTGTGGATTGGAGGTGGATAGTCCCCAGTGTGGATTGGAGGTGGATAGTCCCCAGTGTGGATTGGAGGTGGAAAGGCCCCCAGTGTGGATTGGAGGTGGAAAGGCCCCCAGTGTGGATTGGTATTGGATAGGCCCACTGTGTGGATTGGAGGTGTATGGACCCCAGTGTGGATTGCAGGTTTGTAGGCCCCAGTGTGGATTGGTGGATAGGCCCAAGTTTCGATTGGTGGATAGGCCCCAATGTGGATTAGAGGTGGATAGGCCCTAGTGTGAATTGGAGGTGGATAGGCCCCCAGCGTGGATTGGAGGTGGATAGGCCCCCTGTGTGGATTGGAGGTGTGTAGGCCCCAGTGCGGATTGGAGTTGGATAAGCCCCAGCGCGGATTGGAGGTGGATAGGCCCCAGTGTGGATTGGAGGTGGGTACGCCGCCAGTACGGATTGGATATGGATAGGCCCCAGTGTGGATTGGAGGTGTGTAGGCCCCCAGTGTGGATTGGATATGGATAGGCCCCAGTGTGGATTGGAGGTGTGTAGGCCCCCAGTGTAGATTGGAGGTGAATGGGCCTCCAGTGTGGATTGGTGGCTAGGCCCCAGAGTGAGTTAGAGGTGGATGGGCCCCAGTGTGGATTAGAGATGGATAGGCCCCCAGTACGGATTGGAGGTGGATAAGCCCCCTGTGCGGATTGGTGGATAGGCCTCCTGTGTGGATTGGTGGATAGTCCCCCTGTGTGGATTGGAGGTGCGTAGGCCCCAGTGCGGATTGGAGGTGTGTAGGCCCCCAGTGTGGATTGGAGGTGAAAAGTCCCCCAGTGCGGATTGGAGGTGGATAGGCCTACTGTGTGGATTGGAGGTGGATAGGCCCACTGTGTGGATTGGAGGTGGATAGTCTCCCAGTGTGGATTGGAGGTGGGTAGGACCCAGTGTGGATTGCAGGTGGATAGGCCCCCAGTGTGGATTGGTGGATAGGCCCCCAGTGCGGAATGGAGGTGGATAGGCCCCAGTGTGGATTGGTGGCTATGCCCCATTGTGGATTAGAGGTGGATAGGCCCCAGTGTGGATTGGAGGTGGATAGGCCCCCTGTGTGGATTGGAGGTGTGTAGGCCCCCAGTGCGGATTGGAGGAGGATAGGCCCCCAGTGCGGCTGGGATGTGGATAGGCCCCAGTGCAGATTGGAGGTGTGTAGGCCCCCAGTACGGATTAGAGGTTGATAGGCCCCGGTGTAGATTGGAGGTGTGTAGACCCCCAGTGCAGATTGGTGGATAGGCTCCAGTGTGGATTGGAGGTGGATAGGCCCCAGTGCGGATTGGAGGTGTGTAGGCCCCAGTGCGGATTGGTGGATAGGCCCCAGTGCGGATTGGAGGTGGATAGGCCCCAGTGTGGCTTGGAGGTGGGTAGACCCCAGTGTGGATTAGTGGATAGGCCCCAGTGCGGAATGGAGGTGGATAGGCCCGTGTGGATTGGTGATGGATAGGCCCTCAGTGCGGGTGCGAGGTGGATAGTCCCCAGTATGGATTGGAGGTGCAAAGGCCCCCAGTGCATATTGGAGGTGGATAGGCCCACTGTGTGGATTGGAGGTGGATAGGCCCACTGTGCTGATTGGAAGTGGATAGGTCCCCAGTTTGGATTGGAGGTGGGTAGGCCCCAGTGTGGATTGGAGGTTGATAGGCCCCCAGTGCGGATTGAAGGTGGATAGGCCCCCTGTGTGGATTGGAGGTTTGTAGGATACCATTGCGGATTGGAAGTGGAAAGTCTCCAGTGCGGATTGGAGGTGTGTAGGCCCAGTGCGGATTGGAGGTGTGTATGCCCCAGTGCGGATTGGTGGATAGGCCCCAGTGTGGATTGGAGATGTGTAGGCCCCAAGTGTGGATTGGTGGATAGGCCCCAGTACGGATTGTTGGTGGATAGGCCATAGTGCGGATTCGAGGTGTGAAGGCCCCCAGTGTGGATTGGTGGATAGGGCCCAGTGCGGATTGGAGGTGGATAGGCCTCAGTGCGGATTAGTGGTGGATTGGCCCTCAGTGCGGATGCGAGGTGGGTAGTCCTCAGTATGGATTGGAGGTGTGTAGGTCCCCAGTGCGGATTGGAGGTGGAAAGGCCCCCAGTGCGGATGCGAGGTGGATAGGCCCCCAGTGCGGATTGGAGGTGGATAGGCCCCAGTGTATAGGCCCCCTGTGTGGATTGGAGGTGTGTAGGCCCCCAGTGCGGATTGGAGGTGGATAGGCCCCAGTGCGGAGTGGAGGTGGATAGGACCCAGTGTGGATTGGTGGATAGGCCCCCTGTGTGGATTGGTGGATAGGTCCCCGTGCGGATTGGAGGTGGATATGCCCTCAGTGCGGATGCGTGCTGTATAGTCCCTCAGTGCGGATGCGAGGTGGATAGTTCCCAGTGTGAATTGGAGGTGTGTAGGACCCAGTGCGGATTGGAAGTGGATAGGCCCCAGTGCGGATTGGAGGTGTGTAGGCCCCAGTGCGGTTTGGTGGATAGGCCCCAGTGCGGTTTGGAGCTGGATAAGCCCCAGTGCGGATTGGTGGATAGGCCCCCAGTGCGGATTGAATGTGGATAGGGCCCAGTGCGGATTGGATGTGTGTAGGCCCCCGGTGTGGTTTTGTGGATAGGCCCCCATGCAGACTGGATGTGGATAGGCCCCAGTGCGGATTGGAGGTGTGTAGGACCCCAGTGCGGATTGGAGGTGGGTAGCCCCCAGTGTGTATTAGAGGTGGGAAGCCCCCCAATGTGGATTGGTGGTGGATAGGCCCACTGTGTGGATTGGAGGTATGTAGGCCCCCAGTGTGGATTGGTGGATAGGCCCCCATGCGGATTGAATGTGGATAAGCCACAGTGCAGATTGGAGGTGTGTAGGACCCCAGTGTGGATTGGAGGTGGGTAGGCCCCAGTGTGGATTAGAGGTGAATAGGCCCCAGTGTGGATTGGTGGATAGGCCCCCAGTGCGGAATGGAGGTTGATAGCCCCCCTGTGTGGATTGGTGGATAGGCCACCAGTGTGGATTGGTTGATAGGCCCCCAGTGTGGATAGAAGTTGGATAGGCCCCCAGTGTGGATAGGAGATGGATAGGCCCCCAGTGTGGATAGGAGATGGATAGGCCCCCTGTGCGGATTGGAGGTGTGCAGGCCCCAGTGCGAATTGGAGGTGTGTAGGCCCCAGTGCGGATTGGTGGATAGACCCCAGTGCGGATTGCAGGTGGATAGGCCCCAGTGTGGATTGGAGGGAGGTAGCCCCCAGTGTGGTTTGGAGGTGGATAAGCCCCCAGTGTGGAAAGGTGGATAGGCCCCCGCTGCAGATTGGAGCTTTGTAGGCCCCAGTGTGGATTGGTGGATAGGCCCCAGTTTAGATTGGTGGATAGGCCCCAGTGTGGATTAGAGGTGGATAGGCCCCAGTGTGGATTGGAGGTGGATAGGCCCCCAGTGCAGTTGCGAGGTTGATAGGCCCCCAAATCGGATTGGAGGTGGATAGTCCCCAGTGTGGATTGGAGGTGTGTAGGCCCCAGTGTGGATTGGTGGATAGGCCCCAGTGCGGATTGGAGGTGGATAGGCCCCAGTGCGGATTAGTGGTGGATAGGCCCTCAGTGCGGATGTGAGGTGGGTAGTCCCCAGTGTGGATTGGAGGTGTGTAGGCCCCAGTGTGGATTGGTGAATAGGCCCCAGTGCGGACTGGTGGATAGGCCCCAGTGTGGATTGGACGTGGATAGGCCCTCTGTGCGGATGCGAGGTGGATAGTCCCTCAGTGCGGATGCGAGGTGGATCGGCACCCTGTGTGGATTGGAAGTGTGTAGGACCCCAGTGCGGATTGGAAGTGGATAGGCCCCAGTGCGGATTGGTGGAAAGGCCCCCTGTGTGGATTGGAGGTGTGTAGGCCCCCAGTGCGGATTGGAGGTGGATAGGCCATAGTGCGGATTCGAGGTGTGTAGGCCCCCAGTGCGGATTGGTGGTTAGGCCCCAGTGCGGATTGGAGGTGGAAAGGCCCCCTGTCTAGAATGGAGGTGTTTAGGCCCCCAGTGTGGATTGGAGGTGAGTAGGCCCCAGTGTGGATTAGAGGTGGATAGTCCCCTGTGTGGATTGGAGGTGTTTAGGCCCCCAGTGTGGATTGGAGGTGGATAGGTCCCCAGTACAGATTGGAGGTGTGTAGGCCCCAGTGCGGATTGGTGGATAGACCCCAGTGCGGATTGTTGGATAGGCCCCAGTGTGGATTGGAGGTGGATAGGCCCCAGTGTGGATTGGAGGTGGGTAGGTCCCCGGTACGGATTGGATGTGTGTAGGCCCCAGTGTGGATTGGTGGAGAGGCCCCAGTGTGGATTGGTGATAGGCCCCAGTTCGGATTGGAGGTGGATAGGCCCTCAGTGCGGATGAGAGGTGTGTAGGCCCCCTGTGTGGATTGGAGGTATGTAGGTCCCAGTGCGGATTGGAGGTGTGTAGGCCCCAGTGTGGATTGGTGGTGGATAGGCCCTCAGTGCGGATGTGAGGTGGGTAGTCCCCAGTGTGGATTGGAGGTGTGTAGGCCCCAGTGTGGATTGGTGAATAGGCCCCAGTGCGGACTGGTGGATAGGCCCCAGTGTGGATTGGACGTGGATAGGCCCTCTGTGCGGATGCGAGGTGGATAGTCCCTCAGTGCGGATGCGAGGTGGATCGGCCCCCTGTGTGGATTGGAAGTGTGTAGGACCCCTGTGCGTATTGGAGATGTGTAGGCCCCAGTGCGGATTGGAGGTGTGTAGGTCCCAGTGCGGATTGGAGGTGGATAGGCCCCAGTGTGGATTGGAGGTGGATAGGCCCCAGTGCGGATTGGAGGTGCGCAGGACCCCAGTGTGGATTGAAGGTGGATAGTCCCCAGTGTGGATTGGAGGTGGAAAGGCCCCCAGTGTGGATTGGAGGTGGAAAGGCCCCCAGTGTGGATTGGTAGTGGATAGGCCCTCTGTGCGGATGCGAGGTGGATAGTCCCCAGTGTGGATTGGAGGTGGATAGCCCCCCTGTGTGGATTGGAGGTGTGTAGGCCCCCAGTGTGGATCGGAGGTGGCTAGGCCCCCTGTGCGTATTGGAGGTGTGTAGGCCCCAGTGTGGATTGGAGGTGGAAAGGCCCCCAGTGTGGATTGGTAGTGGATAGGCCCACTGTGTGGATTGGAGGTGTATGGACCCCAGTGTGGATTGGAGGTTTGTAGGCCCCAGTGTGGATTGGTGGATAGGCCCAAGTTTCGATTGGTGGATAGGCCCCAGTGTGGATTAGAGGTGGATAGGCCCTAGTGTGAATTGGAGGTGGATAGGCCCCCAGCGTGGATTGGAGGTGGATAGGCCCCCTGTGTGGATTGGAGGTGTGTAGGCCCCAGTGCGGATTGGAGTTGGATAAGCCCCAGCGCGGATTGGAGGTGGATAGACCCCAGTGTGGATTGGAGGTGGGGAGGCCCCCAGTACGGATTGGATACGGATAGGCCCCAGTGTGGATTGGAGGTGTGAAGGCCCCCAGTGTGGATTGGTGGATAGGCCCCAGTGCAGATTGGTGGATAGGCCCCCTGTGTGGATTGGAGGTGTGTAGGGCCCCAGTGTGGATTGGAGTGGACTAGGCCTCCAGTGTGGATTGGAGGTGAATGGGCCTCCAGTTTGGATTGGTAGCTAGGCCCCAGAGTGAGTTAGAGGTGGATGGGCCCCAGTGTGGATTAGAGATGGATAGGCCCCCTGTGTGGATTGGTGGATAGGCCCCCAGTGCGGAATGGAGGTGGATAGGCCCCAGTGTGGCTTGGTGGATATGCCCCATTGTGGATTAGAGGTGGATAGGCCCCAGTGTGGATTGGAGGTGGATAGGCCCCCTGTGTGGATTGGAGGTGTGTAGGCCCCCAGTGCGGATTGGAGGAGGATAGGCCCCCAGTGCGGCTTGGATGTGGATAGGCCCCAGTGCAGATTGGAGGTGTGTAGGCCCCCAGTACGGATTAGAGGTTGATAGGCCCCGGTGTAGATTGGAGGTGTGTAGACCCCCAGTGCAGATTGGTGGATTGGCCCCAGTGTGGATTGGAGGTGGATAGGCCCCAGTGCGGATTGGAGGTGTGTGGGCCCCAGTGCGGATTGGTGGATAGGCCCCAGTGCGGATTGGAGGTGGATAGGCCCCAGTGTGGCTTGGAGGTGGGTAGACCCCAGTGTGGATTAGTGGATAGGCCCCAGTGTGGATTGGTGGTGGATAGGCCCTCAGTGCGGGTGCGAGGTGGATAGTCCCCAGTATGGATTGGAGGTGGAAAGGCCCCCAGTGCATATTGGAGGTGGATAGGCCCACTGTGTGGATTGGAGGTGGATAGGCCCACTGTGCTGATTGGAAGTGGATAGGTCCCCAGTTTGGATTGGAGGTGGATAGGCCCCAGTGTGGATTGGAGGTTGATTGGCCCCCAGTGTGGATTGGAGGTTGATAGGCCCCCAGTGCGGATTGAAGGTGGATAGGCCCCTTGTGTGGATTGGAGGTTTGTAGGATACCATTGCGGATTGGAAGTGGAAAGGCTCCAGTGCGGATTGGAGGTGTGTAGGCCCCAGTGCGGATTGGAGGTGTGTATGCCCCAGTGCGGATTGGTGGATAGGCCCCAGTGTGGATTGGAGATGTGTAGGCCCCAAGTGTGGATTGGTGGATAGGCCCCAGTACGGATTGTTGGTGGATAGGCCATAGTGCGGATTCGAGGTGTGGAGGCCCCCAGTGTGGATTGGTGGATAGGGCCCAGTGCGGATTGGAGGTGGATAGGCCTCAGTGCGGATTAGTGGTGGATTGGCCCTCAGTGCGGATGCGATGTGGGTAGTCCACAGTATGGATTGGAGGTGTGTAGGCCCCCAGTGCGGATTGGTGGTTAGGCCCCCAGTGCGGATTGGAGGTGTGTAGGCCCCCAGTGCGGATTGGAGGTGGAAAGGCCCCCAGTGCGGATGCGAGGTGGATAGGCCCCCTGTGCGGATTGGAGGTGGATAGGCCCCAGTGTATAGGCCCCCTGTGTGGATTGGAGGTGTGTAGTCCCCCAGTGCGGATTGGAGGTGGATAGGCCCCAGTGCGGAGTGGAGGTGTGTAGGCCCCAGTGTGGATTGGTGGATAGGCCCCCTGTGTGGATTGGAGGTGTGTAGGCCCCCAGTGCAGATTGGAGGTGGATAGGCCATAGTGCGGTTTCGAGGTGTGTAGGGCCCCAGTGCGGATTGGTGGATAGGCCCCAGTGCGGATTGGTGGATAGGTCCCAGTGCGGATTGGAGGTGGATATGCCCTCAGTGCGGATGCGAGGTGTATAGTCCCTCAGTGCGGATGCGAGGTGGATAGTTCCCAGTGTGAATTGGAGGTGTGTGTAGGACCCAGTGCGGATTGGAAGTGGATAGGCCCCAGTGCGGATTGGAGGTGTGTAGGCCCCAGTGCGGTTTGGTGGATAGGCCCCAGTGCGGTTTGGAGCTGGATAAGCCCCAGTGCGGATTGGTGGATAGGCCCCCAGTGTGGATTGGTGGATAGGCCCCCATGTGGATTGAATGTGGATAAGCCACAGTGCAGATTGGAGGTGTGTAGGACCCCAGTGTGGATTGGAGGTGGGTAGGGCCCAGTGTGGATTGGTGGATAGGCCCCCAGTGCGGAATGGAGGTTGATAGGCCCCCTGTGTGGATTGGTGGATAGGCCACCAGTGTGTATTGGTGGATAGGCCCCCAGTGTGGATAGAAGTTGGATAGGCCCCCAGTGTGGATAGGAGATGGATAGGCCCCCAGTGTGGATAGGAGATGGATAGGCCCCCTGTGCGGATTGGAGGTGTGCAGGCCCCAGTGCGGATTGGAGGTGTGTAGGCCCCAGTGCGGATTGGTCGATAGACCCCAGTGCGGATTGCAGATGGATAGGCCCCAGTGTGGATTGGAGGTGGGTAGGCCCCCAGTGTGGTTTGGAGGTGGATAAGCCCCCAGTGTGGAAAGGTGGATAGGCCCCCACTGCAGATTGGAGCTTTGTAGGCCCCAGTGTGGATTGGTGGATAGGCCCCAGTTTAGATTGGTGGATAGGCCCCAGTGTGGATTAGAGGTGGATAGGCCCCAGTGTGGATTGGAGGTGGATAGGCCCCCAGTGCAGTTGCGAGGTTGATAGGCCCCCAAATCGGATTGGAGGTGGATAGTCCCCAGTGTGGATTGGAGGTGTGTAGGCCCCAGTGTGGATTGGTGGATAGGCCCCAGTGCGGATTGGAGGTGGATAGGCCCCAGTGCGGATTAGTGGTGGATAGGCCCTCAGTGCGGATGTGAGGTGGGTAGTCCCCAGTGTGGATTGGAGGTGTGTAGGCCCCAGTGTGGATTGGTGAATAGGCCCCAGTGCGGACTGGTGGATAGGCCCCAGTGTGGATTGGACGTGGATAGGCCCTCTGTGCGGATGCGAGGTGGATAGTCCCTCAGTGCGGATGCGAGGTGGATCGGCACCCTGTGTGGATTGGAAGTGTGTAGGACCCCAGTGCGGATTGGAAGTGGATAGGCCCCAGTGCGGATTGGTGGAAAGGCCCCCTGTGTGGATTGGAGGTGTGTAGGCCCCCAGTGCGGATTGGAGGTGGATAGGCCATAGTGCGGATTCGAGGTGTGTAGGCCCCCAGTGCGGATTGGTGGTTAGGCCCCAGTGCGGATTGGAGGTGGAAAGGCCCCCTGTCTAGAATGGAGGTGTTTAGGCCCCCAGTGTGGATTGGAGGTGAGTAGGCCCCAGTGTGGATTAGAGGTGGATAGTCCCCTGTGTGGATTGGAGGTGTTTAGGCCCCCAGTGTGGATTGGAGGTGGATAGATCCCCAGTGCAGATTGGAGGTGTGTAGGCCCCAGTGCGGATTGGTGGATAGGCCCCAGTGCGGATTGTTGGATAGGCCCCAGTGTGGATTGGAGGTGGATAGGCCCCAGTGTGGATTGGAGGTGGGTAGGTCCCCGGTACGGATTGGATGTGTGTAGGCCCCAGTGTGGATTGGTGGAGAGGCCCCAGTGTGGATTGGTGATAGGCCCCAGTTCGGATTGGAGGTGGATAGGCCCTCAGTGCGGATGCGAGGTGTGTAGGCCCCCTGTGTGGATTGGAGGTATGTAGGTCCCAGTGCGGATTGGAGGTGTGTAGGCCCCAGTGTGGATTGGTGGAAAGGCCCCCTGTGTGGATTGGAGGTATGTAGGCCCCCAGTGCGGATTGGAGGTGGATAGGCCATAGTGCGGATTGGAGGTGAATAGGCCCCCAGTGCGGATTGGAGGTGGAAAGGCCCCCAGTGCATATTGGAGGTGGATCGGCCCACTGTGTGGATTGGAGGTGGATAAGACCACTGTGCTGATTGGAGGTTGATAGGCCCCCATTGTAGATTGGAGGTTGGTAGGCCCTAGTGTGGATTAGAGGTGAATAGGCCACAGTGTGGGTTGGTGGATAGGCCCCCAGTGCGGATTGGAGGTGGATAGGCCCCAGTGTGGATTGGAGGTGGATATGTCCCCTGTGTGGATAGGAGGTGTGTAGGTCCCAGTGCGGATTGGAGGTGTGTAGGCCCCAATGTGGATTGGAGGTGGATAGTCCCCAGTGTGGATGGGAGGTGGATGGGCCCCCAGTGTGGATTGGAGGTGGGTAGGCCCCCAGTGTGGAAAGGTGGATAGCGCCCCTGTGCGGATTGGAGGTTTGTAGGCCCCAGTGTGGTTTGGTGGATATGCCCCCTGTGTGGATTGGAGGTGTGTAGGTCCCCAGTACGGATTGTTGGTGGATAGGATCCAGTGCGGATTCGAGGTGTGTAGGCCCCCAGTGCGGATTGGTGGATAGGCCCCAGTGCGGATTGGAGGTGGATAGGCCCCAGTGTGGATTGGAGGTGTGTAGGACCCCAGTGCGGATTGGTGGATAGGCCCCAGTGTGGATTGGTGGATAGGCCCCAGTGTGGATTGGAGGTGTGTAGGCCCCCTGTGTGGATTGGTGGATAGGCCCCAGTGCGGATTGCAGGTGTATAGGCCCTCAGTGCGGATGCGAGGTGGATAGGCCCCCTGTGTGGATTGGAGGTGTGTAAGCCCCCAGTGCGGATTGGAAGTGGATAGGCCCCAGTGCGGATTGGAGGTGTGTAGGCCCCAGTGCGGATTGGAGGTGGATGGGCCCCCTGTGTGGATTGGAGGTGGAAGACCCCCAGTGTGGATTGGATGTGGATAGGCCCCAGTGTGGATTGGAGGTGGATGGGCCCCCTGTGTGGATTGGAGGTGGAAGACCCCCAGTACGGATTGGATGTGGATAGGCCCCAGTGTGGATTGGAGGTGGATAGGCCCCAGTGTGGATTGGAGGTGGGAAGGCCCCCAGTACGGATTGGATGTGGATAGGCCCCAGTGTGGATTGGAGCTGTGTAGGCCCCCAGCTTCTCGGCCTTTTGGCTAAGATCAAGGGTAGTTAATTTTTTGTAGTCAGTTTTTGGAGTAAAAGAGAGCATCTGTTCTTACTAGAACAGTGCAAGAGCTATCTGTTCTTCTAAGAGCAGTCCTGGCGGTCCATTACGGACAAGAGCTGCAGATTGCGGTGTAAAAATCGTAGCAATGGCAGCTGCAATTGGAGCGAGAGGACAGGGTATCCGCAATACCCTGAGGATTAGTGTGAAGGACCTCAGCGAGGGGATGCCCTTCAGTCGAGACACGTTTGTAAAGAAGGTCTTGCTGGAGACCTGCAAGTTTGAGCCCAGAGATATCTACTGCCTCCAGGACTTCCCGGGTAATGGATATTTCGATGTCACCTTTGTACTTCCGACGGGATGGCAAAAGTTCATGAAAGATCTGCAGGAGAAGGGGAACGAAGCTCCGATGTCCTTGCTAAAGGTACAGCTGCTCTTCACCCTCCCAAACCAAAAAGAAAGGATGATCACGGTGCACATGTTCAACCCACATGTGCCCGTAGTGGATGTCCTCACCTTCCTTGCTCGCTACGTCGACGGAGCAGGGAACTGCGTGGACGTGAAGGACCTGCATGGGATTTGGACGAGCAGGCGGCAGGTCAAAGTAAAGCTGAGGATGGACAAGGAAGGAGCTCTCCTCCACCCTCCCTCGGTTTTCGCAATTGGAGGGAACAGAGGCTACCTGAGTTACGTGGGACAGCCCAGACTATGCAGAAAATGTAACAAACCTGGGCATGTGGTGGCCCAATGCACTGCAGTGGTCTGCAAAATCTGTAAAACGGAGGGCCACAAGACCAAAGACTGCCAGGCCAGCAAGAACTGCAACCTGTATGGGGAGGGAGGCCACCTTTACAGGGCCTGCCCAAAAAGAGCCTGCTCATACGCACAGGCAACAAGAGGGGCGGCTTCCAGCACCCCCAGGGCAGGTGAGACACCCACTACCACTGCCAAGCCCCCAGCAGAAAGGGGAAATAGGGATGAGGACAGCCCAACCACCTCGAGCCCTCAAGTGCCAGAAGAACACCAGCACCAAGCACAGGAGGGAGAGTCAATGGAGGAGGAGGAGGGAGGAGAGCAGAATTGGACGATGGTGAGGCATGGAAAACACTAGAAGGGTCACAAGGAGCAGAGGCCAGAAGGGGTTGGCAAGCGCAAAAAAACCCCCAAAAAACGGTCTCTCTCCCTGACGGAAGGCAGCAACCTCTCCTCGTCAGAGGATGAGGAGACCGGGAAACCCCACAAGAAGAAAACCGGGGAGGAAAGGTGAAGGTCCATGCCGATTGTCCACCAGCACCAGGAGACCGAGAGCAGAGAAGTGGTCGAGGGGCTCCAGCCCCAGGACATCGGGAGCAGAGCCCTGTAATTTCGAACTAGGCCCCCAGTGCGGATTGGAGGTGGATAGGCCCCAGTGCGGATTGGAGGTGTGGAGGCCCCGGTGTAGATTGGGGAATAGGCCCCCTGTGTGGATTGGAGGTGTGTAGGCCCCCAGTGCGGATTGGAGGTTGATAGGCCACAGTGCGGATTGGAGGTGTGTAGGCTCCCAGTGCCGTTTGGAGGTTGATAGGCCACATTGCAGATTGGAGGTGTGTAGGACCCCAGTGCGGATTGGTGGATAGGCCCCAGTGCGGATTGGAGGTGGATAGGCCCCAGTGTGGATTGGAGGTGGGTAGGCCCCAGTACGGATTGGATGTGGATAGGCCCCAGTGCGGATGCGAGGTGGCTACGCCCCCAGTGTGGATTGGAGGTGGATAGGCCCCAGTGTGGATTGGAGGTGTGTATGCCGCCAGTGCGGATTGGAGGTGTGTAGGCCCCAGTGCGGATTGGAGGTGTGTAGGCCCCAGTGCGGATTGGAGGTGAATAGGCCCCAGTGTGGATTGGAGGTGGATAGGCCCCAGTGTGGATTGGAGGTGGATAGGCCCCAGTGTGGATTGGAGGTGGATAGGCCCCAGTGCGGATTGGTGGATAGGCCCCAGTGTGGATTGGAGGGGTGGGTAGGCCTTCAGTACGGATTGGATGTTGATAGGCCCCAGTGTGGAATGGAGGTGTGTAGGCCCCCAGTGTGGATTGGTGGATAGCCCCCAGTGTGGATTGGTGGATAGACCCCAGTGCGGATTGGTGGATAGGCCCCAGTGCGGATTAGTGGTGGATAGGCCCTCATTGCCGATGCGAGGTGGATAGTCTCCAATGTGGATTGGAGGTGTGTAGGCCCCCAGTGCGGATTGGAAGTGGATAGGCCCCAGTGCGGATTGGAGGTGTGTAGGCCCCCAGTGTGTATTGGTGGATAGGCCCCGATGCGGATTGGATGTGGATAGGCCCCAGTGCGAATTTGAGGTGTGTAGGCCCCCAGTGTGGATTGGAGTTGGGTAGTCCCCAGTGTGGATTGGAGGTGGATAGGCCCCAGTGTGGATTAGAGGTGGATAGGCCCCCTGTGTGGATTGGAATGTGTGTAGGCCCCCAGTGCGGATTGGA
Organism: Leucoraja ocellata; assembly: GCA_036785375.1. NCBI lineage: Eukaryota > Metazoa > Chordata > Chondrichthyes > Rajiformes > Rajidae > Leucoraja > Leucoraja ocellata. The sequence goes on from JAWMAR010000198.1 coordinate 3,733,482, forward strand.
GGTGTGTAGGCCGCAGTGTGGATTGGTGGATAGGCTGCCTGTGTGGATTGGAGGTATGTAGGCCCCCAGTGCAGTTTGGAGGTTGATAGGCCACAGTGCGGATTGGAGGTATGTAGGCTCCCAGTGCGGATTGCTGGTGGATAGGCCCCAGTGTGGATTGGAGGTGGGTAGGCCCCCAGTACGGATTGGATGTGGATAGGCCCCAGTGTGGATTGGAGGTGTGTAGGCCCTCAGTGTGGATTGGTGGATAGGCCCCAGTGCGGATTGGTGGATAGGCCCCCTGTGCATATTGGAGGTGGAAAGGCCCCCAGTGCATATTGGAGGTGGATAGGCCCCCAGTGTGGATTGGAGGTGGAAAGGCCCCCAGTGCATATTGGAGGTGGATTGGCCCCCAGTTTGGATTGGAGGTATGTAGGCCCCAGTGTGGATTGGTGGATAGGCCCCAGTGTGGATTAGAGGTGGATATGCCCCAGTGTGGATTGGAGGTAGATAGACCAAAGACTGCCAGGCCAGCAAGAACTGCAACCTGTGTGGGGAGGGAGGCCACCTTTACAGGGCCTGCCCAAAAAGAGCCTGCTCATACGCACAGGCAACAAGGGGGGCGGTTTCCAGCACCCCCAGGGCAGGTGAGACACCCACTACCACTGCCAAGCCCCCAGCAGAAAGGGGAAATAGGGATGGGGACAGCCCAACCACCTCGAGCCCTCAAGTGCCAGAAGAACACCAGCACCAAGCACAGGAGGGAGAGTCAATGGAGGAGGAGGAGGGAGGAGAGCAGAATTGGACGATGGTGAGGCACGGAAAACACCTGAAGGGTCACAAGGAGCAGAGGCCAGAAGGGGTTGGCAAGCGCAAAAAAAACCCCAAAAAACGGTCTCTCTCCCTGACGGAAGGCAGCAACCTCTCCTCGTCGGAGGATGAGGCAACCGGGAAACCCCACAAGAAGAAAACCGGGGAGGAAAGGAGAAGGTCCATGCCGATTGTCCACCAGCACCAGGAGACCGAGAGCAGAGAAGTGGTCGAGGGGCTCCAGCCCCAGGACATCGGGAGCAGTACAGCAGCCGTTGGGCCCCAGGCCCTGGAGACCGGGTTCATCGCAGCAGTCGATGGGGCCAAGCTCCAGGGCATCGGGAGCAGTGCAGTGGCCGTTGGGCCCCAGCTCCGGGAAACCGGGAGCATTGTAGAGGCCAATGGGCCCCAGCTCCGTGCAACCGGGAGCTTTGTAGCGGCCGATGGGCCCCAGCTCCGGGCAACCGGGAGCAGTGCAGTGGCAAATAGGCCCCAGCTCCGGGCAACCGGGAGCAGTAAGTTAGTCACCGTGCCCGAACCACGAGAGACGGGGGAAGCGGCGCACCCAGAAGGGGGTAAAACGAGCAGCTTCCCCCCCAACGACACCTCTGGTTACGACACAGGAAACCCAACTCGTTGAGGAGGGCGTGTACCTGAGCCCAGGACAGGTGCGCCAATTCACTGAAGCGGTGGGCATGAGGGTACATGAAAATGGTCAGTGACTCTAATGGAGCTGAAACTGGCATCCTTAAACGTGCGCAGTGTGAAGAGCACTGCGCGATGTGTTAACGCCTTACAGTACCTGGCCAAGGTCAAGGCAGATGTGGCTTTTCTTCAAGAGTGCGGGTTGCCACACCTCCGCTGCTATCGGAGGTGGTCGCGATGGTGGCCCACGGACTGTCGGTGTGGTCGGGGGGCAATGACTCGTGCTTCCGGCCTGGGGATCTTGCTGCGGGGAGGGAACTTTGCCATCACTGAGGTCAGGGAGGTGGTTGCGTGGCGTCTCCTCGTGGTGGATGTAATGTACCGTGGTTTTCCGCTCCGGCTGATTAATGTGTATGCCCCACCCGTGCAGAGCGAGCGGCTGGCCGTTCTCCAGCAGCTCCCAGTGGTGTTGGCCATGTCCCGGCAGCTCGTTCTGGCCGGTGACTTCAACTGCATCATTGATGCGGCTGGACGATCCGGCAGTGCCGACAACAGACTGGTCATCACGTCCAAGTTCCTGATGGAAACGATAAAAGACGCAAAGCTGCACGACGCCTTCAGCGACCCTGCAGGCGGGTCACAGCCGTGGTTCACCTGGTCGAGATCGGACGGTTCAGCCCGATCCCGGATAGACTTCGTCTTCACCACGAAGGCCGTCACGGTGAGACACACCGACCTTACGCTGGTGTTCTTCTCTGACCACTGCCTCCTTCAGGCTTCCTGTCACCTACAGGAGGACTGGAAGGCAGGCAGTGGGACGTGGATGTTAAACGTGAAGCTGTTGACCCCAGAGAACGTTGAGGAGCTAAAGAGGGACTACGCATGTTGGAGAACGGTGAGGCCCCTCTTTGACTCCCCGACACTCTGGTGGGAAATAACCAAGGAGAACATTAAGAGGTTCTTCATAGCCAAAGGGGTTCAGAAAGCAAGACAGAGTCAGAGGGAATTGTGCCAACTCCAGACAGATTTGCAACAACTGCTCCTTCTGCAGTCGAGGGGGTGGATGTGAGGGAGGAACTTAGAGAGGTGAAGGACCGGCAAGCTCGGCTCTTTACCTCTGAATCCTCCAAGATCATCTTCCGATCTAGGGTCCGCCATGTGGAGCAGGATGAGACGTGCTCACGTTTCTTCTTCCATAAGGTTCACAGGGGGAGCTCTGTGATCAACAGCCTTAGGGAGGAGGACGGCTCGGTAGCATCCTTGCAGACAGACAGACATGCTGAGGGTCTGCAAATCCTTTTACATGGAATTGTATGACAGAAAGGCCACAGACAGCACGCCTCCCAGAACTTCCTGTCCTCTATCACGGAGATCTTGGAGGTCAGCAACCGGGAGAGTCTGGACCAACCACTGACCCTAGAGGAGCTGACTGGCTCCATCCGCTCCTTTGACTCGAGTAAAACTCCCGGAAGCGATGGCTTACCGGCCGAGTTGTACTCGGCTCTGTGGGACTGGGTGGGCCCGGACCTGCTGGAAGTGTACAACGACATGCATCTAGCAGGCAGCATGTCAGACTCCATGAGGAAGGGCAGCATTACCCTAATCTACAAGCAGAAGGGGCAGAGGAAGGATATAAAGAATTGGAGACCCATAACATTGTTGAATGTAGATTACAAGATCCTGTCTAAGGCCATCGCCAACCGGGTCAAATCTGCTCTGGGATGGGTAATCCACCTGAACCAAACCTGTACTGTACCTGGCAGGAACATCTCAGGCAGCCTAGCGCTGCTGAGAGATACCATCGCCTACATGCAGGACAGACGGGTGGATGCCTGCCTAGTCAGCTTGGACCAGGAGAAGGCCTTCGACAGGTAATCGCACACGTACATGAGGGACGTGCTCTCCAAAATGGGTTTTGGGGAGGGAATCCGAAATTGGATCAAACTGCTCTACACCAATATCACTAGTGCAGTCCAAATCAATGGGTGGGAATCAGACAGTTTCCCTGTAAGGTCTGGAGTCAGGCTAAGTTGCCCTCTCTCTCCTGTCTTGTTTATCTGCTAAATTGAACCTTTTGCCGAGTCCATCGGGAAGGATGCAAGCATAAGAGGAGTGACATTGCCAGGCAGTGGAGGCATTCAAGTAAAGACCTCCCTGTACATGGACGATGTCGCCGTCTTCTGCTCGGATCCAAGGTCGGTCCGCAGATTGATCAGCATCTGCGACCAGTTTGAGTCGGCCACGGGAGCCAGGTTGAACCGCAGGAAGAGCGAGGCCATGCTATTTGGCAACTGGCCCGACCGATCTTCCATCCCCTTCACCATCAAGCCTGACTTCTTGAAGGTGATGGGGATCTGGTTCGGGGGGGCTGAGGCGAGTAACAAGAATTGGCTGGAGCGGATAGCCAAGGTGGGGAGGAAACTGGAGCTGTGGAGGCAACTCTCCCCCTCCATAACCGGAAAAAATTTGGTCATCAGGTGTGCAGTGCTCGGGGTTGCTGTACTTGGCACAAGTGTGGCCTGTCCCTCCCTCCTACGCCACGGGGATCACCCGGGCCGTCTTCCAGTTCATCTGGGGGTCGAGGATGGACCGGGTGCGACGGGTCACAATGTACAAGTCGGCAGACAACGGGGGTAAAAGCGTGCCCAACGTCGCCCTCATCCTGATGGCCACCTTTGTGTGTGGCTGCATCAGGCGGAGTGTAGAGCCAAGGCACGTGGGCAATAAGTGTCACTACCTGCTGAGGTTCTACCTGTCCCCGGTGTTGCGAAGGATGGGCCTGGCGCAGATGCCACGCAATGTGCCAGTCAGCTGGACATTGCCGCCCCATCTGTCGTCTGTGGAAAGCTTCTTCCGGACCAACACCTTTGACCACAAGTCCATCGGGCAGTGGTCAGCACGGAATGTCCTGCATGCACTGCAGGGAAAGGACTCGATGGATCCGGTGGCGTGGATCCCAGAGCAGACTGCCCAGCTTGTCTGGGAAAATGCCTCGTCGCCAGAACTGAACAACAAGCACCAAGACCTGGCTTGGCTGGCGGTGAGGGGAGCCCTCTCAGTTAGATCCTTCCTGCACCGTCGGAACCTCACTACCAGCTCACGCTGCCCCCGGGACGGTTGCGGTGGAGAGGAGACGGTTGCCCACCTCTTTGCAGAGTGTGGGTTTGCAAAAAGAGTCTGGAGAGGTATGCAAGGGTCCCTGGAACGATTTATCCCTAACAGCTCCGTCACAGAGGACTCTGTGATTTACAGACTGTTTCCAGGGACACATTCAGAGACTGACATCGAGTGCTGCTGAAGGGTCATCAACTCGGTGAAAGATGCTCTTTGGTCTGCCCGAGCGTTGCTCACCACCCAGCAGAGCGAGATGTCCGTCAGGGAATGTTGCCGACTGGCCCACTGCAGACTGCAGGAGTACGTGCTAAGGCACGGGTGGGAGACATTATTTGTGGAAGTGGAACTGAGGTGGAGGTGGTCGCCAACCACAGGTACCTTGGTGTGCAGCTTGACAGTGAGCTGGACTGGAAGAGTCATATGGAGGCGGTGTACAGGAAGGGACAAAGTAGACTGTATTTTTTAAGGAGGCTAAAGTCATTTAATATCTGTCAAGCCCTACTGTGCAGTGTCTACCATTCAGTGGTGGCCAGTGCTCTGTTTTTTGCTGTGGCCTGTTGGGGAGAAGGCGCCCGAATAGCGGACAAAAACAGACTGGATAAGCTGATCAGGAAGACCGGCTCAGTGGTTGGGGCAGAGCAACTAACGGTCAAGCAGGTGGCAGAGGCCAGAACTCTGAAAAAACTAGGCTCAATAATGACCAACCCCACTCACCCACTCCACGCCCTGAAGGTGATCAAGTGCAGCATCTTCAGTCAGAGACTGATTGCACCAATGTGCAAAACGGAGAGACATACGAAGTCTTGTATACCAGCTGCTATAAGGTCTTATAATGCATAAAAAATTTAACTTATTATGTATTGAAGATATCTGTTGAAATGTGTGGTGTTATGTCTGTCTTGAAGCTGTTGTGGCACTGTAATTTCCTGTAAAGGATTATTAAAGGTTATTCAAATTCAAATTCAAAGTGAAAATGTCAGATGGAATTTTTGCACTGTGTTAACACTGTATATATTTATTACTGGGACAGGGGCCACAGAGTGGCACGGGTGGGGGACTGTTGGTGAAATTTGACAAATGTAAAAAAATTGTACTGGAAAAACGTGTATAGTCTCCGAAAATGTCGGATGAATTTTGTTTGTTTGAATGGTTCAGGAATTGTATATATTTATCAATTGAATAAAGTCTATTTTGAAATAAAAAAATAAATAAAAATAAAAAAATAGGCCACAGTGCGGATTGGAGGTGTGTAGGCCCCAAGGCGGGTTGCAGGAGGATAGGCCCCTGTGTGGATTGGAGGTGGGTAGCCCCCAGTACGAATTGGATGTGGATAGGCCCCAGTGTGGATTGGAGGTGGATATGCCCTCACTGCGGATGCGAGCTGGATGGTCGCCAGTGTGGATTGGAGGTGTGTTGGTCCCCAGTGCGGATTGGAGGTGGATAGGCCCCCAGTGCGGATTGGTGGGAAGGCCCCCAGTGCTTATTGAAGGTGATTAGGCCCCCAGCGCGGATTGGAGGTGGAAAGGCCCCCAGTGCATATTGGAGGTGGGTAGGCCCCAGTGTGGATTGGAGGTATGTAGGCCCCAGTGTGGATTGGTGGATAGGGCCCAGTGTGGATTAGAGGTGGATATGCCCCAGTGTGGATTGGAGGTTGATAGGCCACAGTGCGGATTGGAGGTGTGTAGGCCCCAGTGTGGATTGGTGGATAGGGCCCAGTGCGGATTGGAGGTGGATAGGCCCCCAGTGTGGATTGGAGGTGGATAGGCCCCCACTGTGGATTGGAGGCGGGGAGGCCCACTGTGCTGATTGGAGGTGGATAGGCCCCCACTGTGGATTGGAGGTTGATTAGCCCCCAGTGCGGAATAGAGGTTGATAGGCCACCAGTGCGGATTGAAGGTGGATAGGCCCCCTGTCTGGATTGGTGGATAGTGCCCCTTTGTGGATTGGAGGTGTGTAGCGCCCCAGTGCGGATTGGTGGATAGGCCCCAGTGCGGATTGGAGGTGTGTAGGCCCCTGTGCGGATTGGTGGATAGGCCCCAGTGCGGATTGGAGGTGGATCGGCTCCTAGTGTGGATTGGAGGTGGAAAGGCCCCAGTGTGGATTGGTGGTGGATAGGCCCACTGTGTGGATTGGAGGTGGATAGGCTCCCAGTGTGGATTGGAGGTTGGTAGGCGCCAGTGTGGATTGGAGGTGGATAGGTCCCCTGTGTGGATTGGAGGTGTGTAGGCCCCCAGTGTGGATTAGAGGTGGATAGGCCCCAGGCGGATTGGAGGTGTGTAGGCCGCAGTGTGGATTGGTGGATAGGCTCCCTGTGTGGATTGGAGGTGGGTAGGCCCCCAGTGCAGTTTGGAGGTTGATAGGCCCCAGTGAGGATTAGAGGTGGGTAGGCCCCAATACGGATTGGATGTGGATAGGCCCCAGTGTGGATTGGAGGTGTGGAGGCCCCCAGTGTGGATTGGTGGATAGGCCCCAGTGCGGATTGGTGGTGGTTAGGCCCCCGTGCGGATTAGTGGTGGATAGGCCCCAGTGTGGATTGGAGGTGGAAAGGCCCCCAGTACGGATTGGAGGTGCATAGGCCCACTGTGCTGATTGGAGGTGGATAGACCCCCAGTGCGGATTGGAGGTGGAAAGGCCCCCAGTGCATATTGGAGATGGTTAGGGCCACTGTGTGGATTGGAGGTGCATAGGCCCACTGTGCTGATTGGAGGTGGATAGGCCCCCAGTGTGGATTGGAGGAGGGTAGGCCCCAGTGCGGATTGAAGGTGGATAGGCCCCCTGTGTGGATTGGTGGATAGGCCCCCTGTGTGGATTGGTGCATAGGGCCCCGGTGCGGATTGGAGGTGTGTAGGCCCCTGTGCGGATTGGTGGATAGGCCCCAGTGCGGATTGGAGGTGGATCGGCCCCAGTGCGGATTGGTGGATAGGCCCCCAGATAATATTGAAGGTGGATAGGCCCCCAGTGCGGATTGGAGGTGTGTAGGCCCCCAGTGTGGATTGGAGGTGTGTAGGCCCCCAGTGTGGATTGGAGGTGTGTAGGCCCCCAGTGTGGATTGGAGGTGTGTAGGCCCCAGTGCGGATTGGAGGTGCGTAGGACCCAGTGTGGATTGGAGGTGGGTAGGCCCCCTGTGTGGATTGGAGGTGTGTAGGCCCTCAGTGTGGATTGGAGGTGGGTAGGCCCCAGTGCGGATTGGAGGTGCGTAGGACCCAGTGTGGATTGGTTGTGGATAGGCCACAGTGCGGATTGGCGGTGTGTAGGCCCCAGTGCGGATTGGAGGTGGATAGGCCCCAGTGTGGATTGGAGGTGGATAAGCCCCAGTGCGGATTGGAGGTGGATAGGCCCCAGTGCGGATTGGAGGTGGTAGGCCCCCAGTACGGATTGGTTGTGGATAGGCCCCAGTGTGGATTGGAGGTGTGTAGGCCCCCAGTGTGGATTGGTGGATAGGCCCCAGTGCGGATGCAAGGTGGATAGTCCCCAGTGCGGATTGGAGGTGGATAGGCTCACTTTGTGCATTGGCCCACTGTGCTGATTGGAGGTGGATAGGCACCCAGTGCGGATTGGAGGTGTGTAGGCCCCCAGTGTGGATTGGAGGTGGATAGGCCCCCAGTGTGGATTGGTGGATAGGCCCCCAGTGCGGCGTGGAGGTATGTAGGCCCCAGTGTGGATTGGTGGATAGGCCCAGTGTGGATTGGAGGTGGATATGCCCCAGTGTGGATTGGAGGTGGATAGGCCCCCAGTGCGGATTGGAGGTGGATAGGCCCCCAGTGCGGATTGGAGGTGTGTAGGCCCCAGTGCGGATGCAAGGTGGATAGGACCCCAGTGTGGATTGGAGGTGTGTAGGCCCCAGTGCGGATTGTTGGATAGGCCCCAGTGCGGATTGGAGGTGGATAGGCCCCAGTGTGGATTGGAGGTGGGTAAACCCCCAGTTCGGATTGGATGTGGATAGGCCCCAGTGTGGATTTGAGGTGTGTAGGCTCACAGTGTGGATAGCCCCAGTGCAGATTGGAGGTGGATAGGCCCCAGTGCGGATTAGTGGTGGATAGGCCCTCAGTGCGAATGCGAGGTGGATAGTCCCCAGTGCGGATGCGAGGTGGATAGTTCCCAGTGTGGATTGGAGGTGTGTAGGGCCCCAGTGTGGATTGGAGGTGGAAAGGCCCCCAGTGTGGATTGGAGGTGTGTAGGCCCCCAGTGTGGACTGGAGGTGGATAGGCCCCCAGTGTGGATTGGAGGTGTGTAGGGCCCCAGTGTGGACTGGAGGTGGATAGGCCCCCAGTGCGGATTGGAGGTGGATAGGCCCACTGTGTGGATTGGAGGTGCATAGGCCCACTGTGTGGATTGGAGGTGTGTAGGCCCCCAGTGCGGATTGGAGGTGGATAGGCCCCCAGTGCGGATTGGAGGTGGAAAGGCCCCCAGTGCATATTGGAGGTGGATAGGCCCACTGTGTGGATTGGAGGTGCATAGGCCCACTCTGCTGATTGGAGGTGGATAGGCCCCCAGTGCGGAATGGAGGTTGATAGGCCCCCAGTGCGGATTGAAGGTGGATAGGCCCCCTGTGTGGATTGGTGGATAGGCCCCCTGTGTGGATTGGTGCATAGGGCCCCGGTGCGGATTGGAGGTGTGTAGTCCCCTGTGCGGATTGGTGGATAGGCCCCAGTGCGGATTGGAGGTGGATCGGCCCCAGTGCGGATTGGTGGATAGGCCCCCAGATAATATTGAAGGTGGATAGGCCCCCAGTGCGGATTGGAGGTGTGTAGGCCCCCAGTGTGGATTGGAGGTGTGTAGGCTCCCAGTGTGGATTGGAGGTGTGTAGGCCCCAGTGCGGATTGGAGGTGCGTAGGACCCAGTGTGGATTGGAGGTGGGTAGGCCCCCTGTGTGGATTGGAGGTGTGTAGGCCCTCAGTGTGGATTGGAGATGGGTAGGCCCCAGTGCGGATTGGAGGTGCGTAGGACCCAGTGTGGATTGGTTGTGGATAGGCCACAGTGCGGATTGGAGGTGTGTAGGCCCCAGTGCGGATTGGAGGTGGATAGGCCCCAGTGTGGATTGGAGGTGGATAAGCCCCAGTGCGGATTGGAGGTGGATAGGCCCAAGTGCGGATTGTAGGTGGTAGGCCCCCAGTACGGATTGGTTGTGGATAGGCCCCAGTGTGGATTGGAGGTGTGTAGGCCCCCAGTGTGGATTGGTGGATAGGCCCCAGTGCGGATGCAAGGTGGATAGTCCCCAGTGCGGATTGGAGGTGGATAGGACCACTTTGTGCATTGTCCCACTGTGCTGATTGGAGGTGGATAGGCACCCAGTGCGGATTGGAGGTGTGTAGGCCCCCAGTGTGGATTGGAGGTGGATAGGCCCCCAGTGTGGATTGGTGGATAGGCCCCCAGTGCGGCGTGGAGGTATGTAGGCCCCAGTGTGGATTGGTGGATAGGCCCAGTGTAGATTAGAGGTGGATATGCCCCAGTGTGGATTGGAGGTGGATAGGCCCCCAGTGCGGATTGGAGGTGGATAGGCCCCCAGTGCGGATTGGAGGTGTGCAGGCCCCAGTGCGGATGCAAGGTGGATAGGACCCCAGTGTGGATTGGAGGTGTGTAGGCCCCAGTGCGGATTGATGGATAGGCCCCAGTGCGGATTGGAGGTGGATAGGCCCCAGTGTGGATTGGAGGTGGTTAAACCCCCAGTTCGGATTGGATGTGGATAGGCCCCAGTGTGGATTGGAGGTGTGTAGGCTCACAGTGTGGATAGCCCCAGTGCAGATTGGAGGTGGATAGCCCCAGTGCGGATTAGTGGTGGGTAGGCCCTCAGTGCGGATGCGAGGTGGATAGTCCCCAGTGCGGATGCGAGGTGGATAGTCCCCAATGTGGATTGGAGGTATGTAGGCCCCCAGTGTGGATTGGAGGTGTGTAGGCCCCCAGTGTGGATTGGAGGTGTGTAGGCCCCCAGTGTGGACTGGAGGTGGATAGGCCCCCAGTGCGGATTGGAGGTGGAAAGGCCCCCAGTGCATATTGGAGGTGGACAGGCCCACTGTGTGGATTGGAGGTGCATAGGTCCACTCTGCTGATTGGAGGTGGATAGGCCCCCAGTGCGGAATGGAGGTTGATAGGCCCCCAGTGCGGATTGAAGGTGGATAGGCCCCCTGTGTGGATTGGTGGATACGCCCCCAGTGTGGATTGGTGGATAGGGCCCCTGTGCGCATTGGAGGTGTGTAGGCCCCTGTGCGGATTGATGGATAGACCCCAGTGCGGATTGGAGGTGGATCAGCCCCAGTGTGGATTGGTGGATAGGCCCTCATTGCGGATTGAATGTGGATAGGCCCCAGTGTGGATTGGAGGTGTGTAGGCCCCTGGTGTGGACTGGAGGTGGATAGTCCCCAGTGTTGATTGGAGGTGGAAAGGCCCCTAGTGTGGATTGGAGGTGGAATGGTCCCAGTGTAGATTGGTGTTGGATAGGCCCACTGTGTGGATTGGAGGTGGATAGGCTCCCAGTGTGGATTGGAGGTTGGTAGCCCCAGTGTGGATTGGAGGTGAGTAGGCCCCCAGTGTGGATTGATGGATAGGCCCCAATTTGGATTGGTGGAGAGGCCCCAGTGTGGATTGCATGTGGATAGGCCCCAAAGTGGATTGGAGGTGGATAGGCCCCCAGTGCGGATGCGATGTGGATAGGTCCCCAGTGTGGATTGGAGGTGGATAGGCCCCAGTGCGGATTGGAGGTGCGTAGGCCCCAGTGTGGATTGGTGGATAGGCCACCTGTGTGGATTGGTGTGTAGGCCCCTAGTGCGGATTGGAGGTTGGTAGGCCACAGTGCGGATTGGAGGTGTGTAGGCCCCGGTGCGGATTGGAGGTGGATCGGCCCCAGTGTGGATTGGAGGTGGGTAAACCCCCAGTTCGGATTGGATGTGGATAGGCCCCAGTGTGGATTGGAGGTGTTTAGGCTCACAGTGTGGATAGCCCCAGTGCAGATTGGAGGTGGATAGGCCCCAGTGCGGATTAGTGGTGGATAGGCCCTCAGTGCGGATGCGAGGTGGATAGTCCCCAGTGCGGATGCGAGGTGGATAGTCCCCAGTGTGGATTGGAGGTGTGTAGGCCCCCAGTGCGGATTGGAGGTGTGTAGGCCCCAGTGCGGATTGGAGGTGGATAGGCTCCATAGCGGATTTGAGGTGGACAGGCCCCACTGTGGATTGGAGGTGGGTAGGGCCCCAGTACGGATTGGATGTGGATTGGCCCCAGTGTGGATTGGAGGTGTGTAGGCCCCCAGTACGGATTGGATGTGGATAGGCCCCAGTGTGGATTGGAGGTGGTAGGCCCCCAGTACGGATTGGTTGTGGATAGGCCCCAGTGTGGATTGGAGGTGTGTAGGCCCCCAGTGTGGATTGGAGGTGGGTAGGCCCCAGTGCGGATTGGAGGTGCGTAGGACCCAGTGTGGATTGGTTGTGGATAGGCCACCGTGCGGATTGGAGGTGTGTACGCCCCAGTGCGGATTGGAGGTGGATAGGCCCCAGTGTGGATTGGAGGTGGATAAGTCCCAGTGCGGATTGGAGCTGGATAGTGCCAGGTGTGGATTGGAGGTGGTAGGCCCCCAGTACGGATTGGTTGTGGATAGGCCCCAGTGTGGATTGGAGGTGTGTAGGCCCCCAGTGTGGATTGGTGGATAGGCCCCAGTGCGGATGCAAGGTGGATAGTCCCCAGTGCGGATTGGAGGTGGATAGGCTCACTTTGTGCATTGGCCCACTGTGCTGATTGGAGGTGGATAGGCACCCAGTGCGGATTGGAGGTGTGTAGGCCCCCAGTGTGGATTGGAGGTGGATAGGCCCCCAGTGTGGATTGGTGGATAGGCCCCCAGTGCGGCGTGGAGGTATGTAGGCCCCAGTGTGGATTGGTGGATAGGCCCAGTGTGGATTAGAGGTGGATATGACCCAGTGTGGATTGGAGGTGGATAGGCCCCCAGTGCGGATTGGAGGTGGATAGGCCCCCAGTGCGGATTGGAGGTGTGTAGGCCCCAGTGCGGATGCAAGGTGGATAGGACCCCAGTGTGCATTGGAGGTGTGTAGGCCCCAGTGCGGATTGTTGGATAGGCCCCAGTGCGGATTGGAGGTGGATAGGCCCCAGTGTGGATTGGAGGTGGGTAAACCCCCAGTTCGGATTGGATGTGGATAGGCCCCAGTGTGGATTGGAGGTGTGTAGGCTCACAGTGTGGATAGCCCCAGTGCAGATTGGAGGTGGATAGCCCCAGTGCGGATTAGTGGTGGATAGGCCCTCAGTGCGGATGCGAGGTGGATAGTCCCCAGTGTGGATTGGAGGTGTGTAGGCCCCCAGTGTGGATTGGAGGTGGAAAGGCCCCCAGTGTGGATTGGAGGTGGAAAGGCCCCCAGTGTGGATTGGAGGTGGGAAGGCCCCCAGTGCGCATTGGAGGTGTGTAGGCCCCCAGTGTGGATTGGAGGTGGAAAGCCCCCCAGTGCGGATTGGAGGTGGATAGGCCCCCTGTGTGGATTGGAGGTGTGTAGGCCCCCAGTGTGGATTGGAGGTGTGTAGGCCCCCAGTGTGGATTGGAGGTGGACAGGCCCCCAGTGCGGATTGGAGGTGGAAAGGCCCCCAGTGTGGATTGGTGTTGGATAGGCCCACTGTGTGGATTGGAGGGGGATAGGCTCCCAGTGTGGATTGGAGGTTGGTAGACCCCAGTGTGGATTGGAGGTGAATAGGCCCCCAGTGTGGATTGATGGATAGGCCCCAATTTAGATTGGTGGAAAGGCCCCGGTGTGGATTAGATGTGGATAGGCCCCAAAGTGGATTGGAGGTGGATAGGCCCCCTGTGCGGATGCGATGTGGATAGGTCCCCAGTGTGGATTGGAGGTGGATAGGCCCCAGTGCGGATTGGAGGTGCGTTGGCCCCAGTGTGGATTGGTGGATAGGCCACCTGTGTGGATTGGTGTGTAGGCCCCTAGTGCGGATTGGAGGTGGGTAGGCCCCCAGTACGGATTGGATGTGGATAGGCCCCAGTGTGGATTGGTGGATAGGCCCCCTGTGTGGATTGGAGGTGTGTAGGCCCCAGTGCGGATTGGAGGTGCGCAGGACCCAGTGTGGATTGGAGGTGGATAGGCCCCAGTGTGGATTGGAGGTGGTAGGCCCCCAGTACGGATTGGTTGTGGATAGGCCACAGTGCGGATTGGAGGTGGATAGGCCCCAGTGCGGATTAGTGGTGGATATGCCCTCAGTGCGGATGCAAGGTGGATAGGCCCCAGTGCGGATTGGAGGTGGATAGGCCCACTTTGTGGATTGGCCCACTGTGCTGATTGGAGGTGGATAGGCTCCAGTGCGGATTGGAGGTGGACAGGCCCCAGTGTGGGTTGGAGGTGGGTAGGCCCCAGTGCGGATTGGAGGTGTGTTGGCTCCAGTGCGGATTGGAGGTTGGCAGGCCACAGTGCGGATTGGAGGTGTGTAGGCCCCAGTGTGGATTGGATGTAGATAGGCCCCAGTGCGGATTGGAGGTGGATAGGCCCCCAGTGTGGATTGGAGGTGGAAGACCCCAGTGCGGATTGGATGTGGATAGGCCCCAGTGCGGATTGGAGGTGGATAGGCCCCCAGTGTGAATTGGAGGTGGATAGGGCCCCAGTGTAGATTGGGGGATAGGTCCCCAGTGCGGATTGGAGGAATGTAGGCCCCAGTGTGGATTGGTGGATAGGCCCCAGTGTGGCGTAGAGGTGGATATGCCCCAGTGTGGATTGGAGGTGGATAGGCCCCCAGTGCGGATTGGAGGTGGATAGGCCCCAGTGCAGATTGGAGGTGTGTAGGCCGCAGTGCGGATTGGAGGTGGATAGGCCCCCAGTGTGGATTGGAGGTGGATAGGCCCCCAGTGCGGATTGGAGGTGGATAGGCCCCAGTGCAGATTGGAGTTGTGGAGGCCCCAGTGCGGATGCAAGGTGGATAGGCCCCCAGTGTGGACTGGAGGTGGATAGGCCCCCTTGTGGATTGGAGGTGGACAGGGCCCCTTGTGGATTGGAGGTGTGTAGGCCCCCAAGGCGGATTGGAGGTGGATAGGCCCTAGTGCGGATTGGAGGTGGATAGGCCCTAGTGCGGATTGGACGTGTGTAGGCTCACCTGCCTTGCTCGCTACGTCGACGGAGCAGGGAACTGCGTGGACGTAAAGGACCTGCCTGGGATTTGGACGAGCAGGCGGCAGGTCAAAGTAAAGCTGAGGATGGACAAGGAAGGAGCTCTTCTCCACTCTCCCTCGGTTTTCGCAATTGGAGGGAACAGAGGCTATCTGAGTTACGTGGGGCAGCCCAGACTATGCGGAAAATGTAACAAACCTGGGCATGTGGTGGCCCAATGCACTGCAGTGGTCTGCAAAAACTGTAAAACGGAGGGCCACGAGACCAAAGACTGCCAGGCCAGCAAGAACTGCAACCTGTGTGGGGAGGGAGGCCACCTTTACAGGGCCTGCCCAAAAAGAGCCTGCTCATACGCACAGGCAACAAGAGGGGCGGTTTCCAGCACCCCCAGGGCAGGTGAGACACCCACTACCACTGCCAAGCCCCCAGCAGAAAGGGGAAACATGGATGGGGACAGCACAACCACCTCGAGCCCTCAAGTGCCAGAAGAACTCCAGCACCAAGCCCAGGAGGGAGAGTCATTGGAGGGGGAGGAGGGAGGAGAGCAGAATTGGACGATGGTGAGGCATGGAAAACACTAGAAGGGTCACAAGGAGCAGAGGCCAGAAGGGGTTGGCAAGCGCAAAAAAAACCCAAAAAACGGTCTCGCTCTACACCAAATCACTAGTGCAGTCCAAATCAATGGGTGGGAATCGGACAGTTTCCCTGTAAGGTCTGGAGTCAGGCAGGGTTGCGCTCTCTCTCCTGTCTTGTTTGTCTGCTGTATTGAACCTTTTGCCGAGTCCATCAGGAAGGATGCGAGCATAAGAGGAGTGACATTGCCAGTCAGTGGAGGCATTCAAATAAAGACCTCCCTGTACATGGACGATGTCGCCGTCTTCTGCTCGGATCCAAGGTCGGTCCGCAGATTGATCAGCATCTGCGACCAGTTTGAGTCGGCCACGGGAGCCAGGGTGAACCGCAGGAAGAGCGAGGCCATGCTCTTTGGCAACTGGCCCGACCGATCTTCCATCCCCTTCACCATCAAGCCTGACTTCTTGAAGGTGCTGGGGACCTGGTTCGGGGGGGCTGAGGTGAGTAACAAGAATTGGCTGGAGCGGGTAGCCAAGGTGGGGAGGAAACTGGAGCTGTGGAGGCAACGCTCCCCCTCCATAACCGGAAAAAATTTGGTCATCAGGTGTGCGGTGCTCGGGGTTGCTGTACTTGGCACAAGTGTGGCCTGTCCCTCCCTCCTACGCCACGGGGATCACCCGGGCCGTCTTCCAGTTCATCTGGGGGTCGAGGATGGACCGGGTGCGACGGGTCACAATGTACAAGTCGGCAGACAACGGGGGTAAAAGCGTGCCCAACGTCGCCCTCATCCTGATGGCCACCTTTGTGTGTGGCTGCATCAGGCGGAGTGTAGAGCCAAGGCACGTGGGCACTAAGTGTCACTACCTGCTGAGGTTCTACCTGTCCCCGGTGTTGCGAAGGATGGGCCTGGCGCAGATGCCACGCAATGTGCCAGTCAGCTGGACATTGCCGCCCCATCTGTCATCTGTGGAAAGCTTCTTCCGGACCAACACCTTTGCCCACAAGTCCACCGGGCAGTGGTCAGCACGGAATGTCCTGCAGGCACTGCAGGGAAAGGACTCGATGGATCCGGTGGCGTGGTTCCCAGAGCAGACTGCCCAGCTTGTCTGGCAAAATGCCTCATCGCCAGAACTGACCAACAAGCACCAAGACCTGGCTTGGCTGGCGGTGAGCGGAGCCCTCTCAGTTAGATCCTTCCTGCACCGTCGGAACCTCACCACCAGCTCACGCTGCCCCCGGGACGGTTGCGGTGGAGAGGAGACGGTTGCCCACCTCTTTGCAGAGTGTGGGTTTGCAAAAAGAGTCTGGAGAGGTATGCAAGGGTCCCTGGAACGATTTATCCCGAACAGCTCCGTCACAGAGGACTCTGTGATTTACAGACTGTTTCCAGGGACACATTCAGAGACTGACATCGAGTGCTGCTGGAGGGTCATCAACTCAGTGAAAGATGCTCTTTGGTCGCGTTGCTCACCACCCAGCAGAGCGAGATGTCCGTCAGGGAATGATGCCGACTGGCCCACTGCAGACTGCAGGAGTACGTGCTAAAGGACTTGCTGAAGCTTGGTGCAGCCAATGCCAAGGCTCAGTGGGGGAGGGCCACAGTCTAGGGTCCTTCCGCTGCTGGACATGGGGGGCACGGTATGGTGGAGACGCCCCTCAAATTAAATTAAGGGAAGGAATCCCATGTTAGGGGGCCACATGAGTGGCACGGGTGGGGGACATTATTTGTGGAAGTGAAAATGTCAGATGGAATTTTCGCACTGTGTTAACACTGTATATATTTATTACTTGGACAGGGGCCACAGAGTGGCACGGGTGGGGACTGTTGGTGAAATTTGACAAATGTAAAAATATTGTACTGGAAAAACTTGTATAGTTTCCGAAAATGTCGGATGAATTTTGTTTATTTGAATGGTTCAGGAATTGTATATATTTATGAATTGAATAAAGTCTATTTTGAAATTAAAAAAATATGCACACATACATATGCACACATACATATGCATACATTTATATGCATATATGGAGAGGGAGAAGGGGGAGAGGGAGAAGGGGGGGGAGAAGGGGATAGGGAGAAGGGGAGAGGGAGAGGGAGAAGGGGAGAGGGAGAAGGGGAGAGGGAGAAGGGGAGAGGGAGAGGGAGTAGGGGGAGAGGGGAGAGAGGGAGGGAGAGGGGAGAGGGAGAAGGGGAGAGGGAGAAGGGGAGAATGGAGAGAGGGAGAAGGGGGAGAGGGGAGAGAGGGAGAGGGAGAAGGGGGAAAGGGGGAGAGGGAGAAGGGAGAGAGGGAGAAGGGTGGAAGAGGGCGAGGGAGAAGGAAGAGAGGGTGAAGGGGGGAGAGGGAGAGGGAGAAGGGGGAGAGGGAGAAGGGAGAAAGGGGGAGAGGGAGAAGGGAGAGAGGGAAAAGGGTGGAAGAGGGAGAGGGAGAAGGAAGAGGGTGAAGGGGGGAAGAGGGAGAGGGAGAAGGGGGAGAGAGGGAGAGGGAGAAGGGGGAAAGGGGAGAGGGAGAAGGGGAGAGAGGGAGAAGGGGGTAAGAGGGAGAGGGAGAGGGGAGAGAGGGAGAGGGAGAAGGGGGAAAGGGGAGAGGGGAGAAGGGAGAGAGGGAGAAGGGGGGAAGAGGGGGAGGGAGGAAGGAAGAGAGGGTGAAGGGGGGAAGAGGGAGAGGGAGAGTGGAACGATGGCACATTATAACGCGCAGCTGTCCCATTACGACCAAAGATTATAGAGCAGAGCTCCTCTCGTATCTTTGATTGCGGCCGCCGCCACCGAACCCCCGGGCCCACCATTGCACCCAAAGATGATAGAGCAGAGTTATATAATCTTTGATTGCACCCTTCTTCACGGCGGGCTTGTGACCTTTGCTTATGATGTCTCGAAAATTTGAGGGACATAATGGGTAACAGCCATCGCCTTCCTTCCCGGACACGAATCTGAGCTCGAAAAATCTCCTGGTCACTGCGCCTAATGTGTCCCGCGGGCCATATTGTGGAGACCAATCCCTTACAAGATCAAAACCAAAAACGTACAGAAGTGTTAAAATTATTGTCTTTATTATTGTGGTGAGTAAAGATCTATTAAAACTAAGTCTAATAAATTTCTAATGTACCGACAAACCTAGTTTCCCAATGGCCGTTGATGGGAGAACAGAAAATAACATTTTCACCACAGAATAGCGACTGAAAATAATAATAATATTTTCCCACCTTCGTTTTTATTGGGGAACCTAAAGAATGACAGGTTGGGTTGTCTAGATTTACAATTAGAATAATTGATAGCAGAGCAGTGAGATGAAGATTTAGATAAGGACGAGTGGTCTATCTTGCTCCTCTATAATCTTTGGTTTTAACACTCTGGTCAAGCAACAAACAACAGAATAACTGTGTTGCAACATTATTTACATCCCTTTGCAGCAGTCCAATCAAATTCATGCATTTACAATACATTGGAGTTCCTCTGCAAGATTCTCATACATACTAACAATTACAAAGATTCTTGGACCTTCCTCATGTGAGCTACTGATCTGGGACCTAGACTACCTGGCACCAGCTAGCAGCCTGTGGCTTCTTATACACAAATGTCTAAAAGGCCTTTTGAATGCATGAATCTCTATTTTGGCTCTATTATGGCCAGGATTTACAAGAGAAGCAGGGAGAAAAGGAGAGGAGAAGAGAGGAGAGGAGAGGAGAGGAAATGAGGAGAGAGGAAAGGAGGGGAGAGAGGAGGGTATGTGGAGGAAATGTGAGGGGAGGAGATGAGAATAGATCCAAGGCATTCGATCCAATTTGTGATCCCAGCTACAAAGACAGATCTGTACAACAATTCGTTCTTCCCACACACATTTAAAGCATGGAATAATCTCCACCAAACTATAGTTACCCAACCAGATGCAACTACATTTAAGGTAGCACTTTCTTCCCAATAACCCTTTCTGGCTTAATCCCTCCCTACACCACCTCCAGTTTAAATTCCAGTTGGAATATTTTGGAGGACCAAGAAACCAAGAACCAAGAGAGGAGACGATAGAGGAGAGGAGACAATCTTTCACCTAGTCCATTTTGCAATTATCTTTGGTGCTAGTTGTGAGGGAGAGAGAGGAGGGAGTAGTGGAGAGAGGGAGAGAGGAGAGGAGGGGAGATGAAACATAGGAAACATAGAAAATAGGTGCCGGAGTAGGCCATTCGGCCCTTCAAGCCTGCACCTCTATTCAATATGATCATGGCTAATCATCCAACTCAGTATCCTGTACCTGCCTTCTCTCCATACCCCCTGATCCCTTTGGCCACAAGGGCCACATCTAACTCCCTCTTAAATATAGCCAATCAACTGGCCTCAACTACATTCTGTGGCAGAGAATTCCAGAGATTCACCACTCTCTGTGTAAATGAAGGGGAGCGGGAGATTGAGAGGAGCAGAGAGGAGGCAAAAATCATTGCTGTCCGTGTCCGTCTGTCCGTCTGTTCCCGGGGCTCGAGCCGGACGAGAACCAACTGGTTTAGAAATAAAATTTGCGGTCGTGAAGGCCGATCCCAGCGTTTGGAAAACGGCGCCGTCGGCGGAAAAAAGGCCTCGTCTCCTGAGGCCCCGGGTGGGCGCTCCCTCCCCCTGTAGCCCCGCCCACCCCGGGCGCTCCCTCCCCTGTAGCCCCGCCCACCCCGGGCGCTCCCTCCTCCTGTAGCCCCGCCCACCCCGGGCGCTCCCTCCTCCTGTAGCCCCGCCCACCCCGGGCGTTCCCTCCCTCCTGTAGCCCCGCCCACCCCGGGCGCTCCCTCCCTCCCTCCTGTAGCCCCGCCCACCCCGGGCGCTCCCTCCCTCCTCCTGTAGCCCCGCCCACCCCGGGCGCTCCCTCCCCTGTAGCCCCGCCCACCCTGGGCGCTCCCTCCTGTAGCCCCGCCCACCCCGGGCGCTCCCTCTCTCCCCCTGTAGCCCCGCCCAACCCCGGGCGCTCCCTCCCCCCTGTAGCCCCGCCCACCTCGGGCACTCCCTCCTGTAGCCACGCCCACCCCGGGCGCTCCCTCCCTCCCCCTGTAGCCCCACCCACCCCGGGCTCTCCCTCCCTCCCCCCTCATCAGGAGGGGGGGAGGGGAGGAGGTGTCGCAGCAGGAGAGTTGCTGCTGACTGACAGACAGACAGTGGCTGCCACAGATGCGGGTTCAATCCTCACTACAGGTGCTGGCTGCACGGCCTTGGCTCCCTCCTCCCCCCCTATGGCCTCACTGGGGTTTCTCCGGTTCTCCGGTTTACTCCCACACCCCAAAGTCGTCAAGAGCTGAATTCCACGAGTCATGGAGGATAAGTTTACACAATCTAGGTATGTTGCAAAGCGTACCTGAAGAGTCGCTGAAAATCTGTCATAGCCCATTTTGCACGTTTTGGCGCCGTTTAGAGGGGGGAGGGTTTAAAACGCGATTTCCCCTAGGCTGTTCAAATCAAGGATGTTCAGCCTAGTTAATTATTAACGAAAAATCGCTGGAAGATTCCGTCGTTTTAGCTATTATTACTTTAAGGGCTTTATCTAATTGTTATAGTAGTTTAAAAATTAACCTCTAAACCCGTGACAGCCAGCAACCGGCCGGATCTTATACAGGGGACAACAGAAGGTAGGCTGTTTATTTGTACGCTAAAAAGGGCTTCTTAAGATCCCGTTATACAAAGTTCAATGTTGCGAGTAGCTCATATGGGCCCCATTATATCCCGCAGTATTTTTCTGGGCATTTGAGGGCACAAATCTACCGCAATGTGAACGTTCTAAACCAGCGCGTTCACAGGATCCCACTTGAAAGCTGATTTAAATGGATTTTAATTTACAACAATTGAACACTAAATTCCTTCCATTTGGCCTATAAATTAATGTAAATTAATTAAAAAAATCATGTTTTATTGTGAATTATTTGTGAATATTATTTGGACACTCGGACACTAAGAAATGGATAGATGTTTAGATCCAGTAATTGAAGTTTGAAATTAGCTACAATTGAGTAACTAACTAATTATATGCTTTAATTTCAGGTCATCCAAGTAAGATTATTTTATATTTGTTTCAGAATGCTTCAATCTATGATAACTGAAAATTTCATTCGGTTCTCTTAATTTTTAAGGAGATTATGAGCTTTTGCCTGTCCACAATCACAGCTTTTTTGTTATGTCGATAGAAAATCAATAGGGAACAAGAAGCCAATTTCCGAATATGAACATGGCCATAACTTTTTAAATACTTGAGATATGAAAGTGAATTAGGTGTCAAATTAAACTTCTTTCTGTGCTTTATCTGATGGGATAAATTGCAGACTTGATTTTTAAAATCTCAAAATTTTGTAACACTGCTATCTTTTGTACACGGCAAAGAGATTGTGTAGCAATGTTACAACATTTTGAAATTTTAAAAATCAAGTCTGCAATTTATCCCATCAGATAAAGCATAAAAAGAAGTTTAATTTGACACCTAATTCACTTTCATATCTCAAGTATTTAAAAAGTTATGGCCATTTTCATACTCGGAAATTAGCTTTCCCTACAAAAGATGGTGCTAATAGTGAGGTGAGACTTCCACAGCTGAATCACTATCGCTGAATTAAAATATGTACTCATTCCAGATTCTTTCATCCTCCTGCAGTCTGTACAGTAATATCAATCGGCTAATTGTGCTACAGATTCCCGCCCCTCCAATGGTTGTACAACTGATCGAAGAGGAGGATTTACCAGGAGCCCTGCTGCCGTTATGTTGCATAGGTAGGTTCAGAGGTGCCATGTGATTATGTATCCCATATAAATTACATAATTAAAAATCTGGTTATACATATAACCATATAACAATTACAGCACGGAAACAGGCCATCCCGACCCTTCTAGTCCGTGTCGAACACATAATCTCCCCTAGTCCCATATACCTGCGCTCAGACCATAACCCTCCATTCCCTTCCCATCCATATAACTATCCAATTTATTTTTAAATGATAAAAACGAACCTTCCTCCACCACCTTCACTGGAAGCTCATTCCACACAGCTACCACTCTCTGAGTAAAGAAGTTCCCCCTCATGTTACCCCTAAACTTCAGTCCCTTAATTCTCAAGTCATGTCCCCTTGTTTGAATCTTCCCTACTCTCAGTGGGAAAAGCTTTTCCACGTCAACTCTGTCTATCCCTCTCATCATTTTAAAAACCTCTATCAAGTCCCCCCTTAACCTTCTGCGCTCATGGTTTAAAATTAATTTGCACAAGTTGGCTTTGAAAGCGAATCAGATGGTTGACACACTTTTGCCAACGTTACTGATTTGAATGTTGCCAAATCAACCTCAAAGTTGCTGTTGTTAAGCTAAAGTTGACTGACTAAAAGAAACATAGAAATTAGGTGCAGGAGTAGGCCATTCGGCCCTTCAAGCCTGCACCGCCATTCAATATGATCATGGCTGGAAAAACCAACTCAGTATCCCGTACCTGCCTTCTCTGCATACCTTCTGATCCCCTTAGCCACAAGCACACATCTAACTCGCTCTTAAATATAGCCAATCAACTACCCTCTGTGGCAGAGAGTTCCAGAGATTCACCACGCTCTGTGTGAAAAAGGTTTTTCTCATCTCGTTTTTAAAGGATTTCCCCTTATCCTTAAGCTGTGACTCCTTGTCCTGGACTTCCCCAACATCGGGAACAATCTTCCTGCATCTAGCCTGTCCAACCCCTTAAGAATTTTGTAAGTTTCCATAAGATCCCCTCTCAATCTCCTAAATTCCAGAGAGTATAAACCAAGTCTATCCAGTCGTTCTTCATAAGACAGTCCCGACATCGCAGGAATCAGTGTGGTGAACCTTCTCTGCACTCCCTCTATGGCAATAATGTCCTTCCTCAGATTTGGAGACCAAAAAAGAAAGGAATAGAACAAAGAACATTATGGCCCCATGGCTAACAATGTCTGTGCCGAACATGATGCCAAGATAAACTAATCTCCTCTACCTGCACGTGATCCATGCCCCTCCATTCCCTGCATATCCAGGTGCCAATCGAAGGATATCGAAGAATGCCATAGAACTGGCAAAAAACCACATAAATAACTAATTGTCCAGTTCAGCATCTTAAATTGTTTTACTCACTCCCCTAACCAGCAGGGAGCAAATCAAAGTACTGCATTTCTGTTGTTTAGTCTTGGCCTTGATGCTTCCTGCAGCACCAAGCGATAATTATAGTTCTATAACACCAGCAAGATTCTCAATTTCACTGCCTACTAAGTTGGGCAGCAGTTTTGAGTGATGCTAAATATCTCGGCTTTGGATTAATTCCAGAGGATCGTCCAATGAAATTCAACTGTTGCAGCTCTACTTCGACACACATTGTTTGTGAAATCTTCACCCTCTCCTCTTGTTATCTCATCTTTATACTCTCAGTCCTGGTGAAGGGTCTCGACAAGAGACATAGATTATTCCCTTGCTTTCACAGTACTTGGAAGTACCCGCTGAGTTTCTCCAGTAATGTGTTTGTTGCAGTATAATAATGCTATTGTTAATGATACCAGAAATTCTTTTCTCTCCTCAGTCAAGGATGGACAGATAGCTCTTTAAAGAACATTGGCAGGAAATTCGACATTCATGCCCTGATGTCCAAGGTAAAATAGGGGAAGGCTTATTATTGGAATTAGCTTTTATTTCAATGTATTACAGGAGTACAATTTACTGTGCCATTGTGTTGGTTACTGCACTGGAGCTATCACTTCATATTCACTTTGCCCCTCATCGTTTAACCTCCCCACCATCTTTCAAATGAAAGAAAAACATTGTGGACGTTCCCCCAAACAATAGGAGAGATTAGACAGCAGATGGTGTAATGTCAATGATAGTGAAGGGATGTTGCTCATTTAGTGGAGATTACAGACTTTGTCTGAAAGTTTTTGCATGTTTTAGTCATTTTCATGATCACTTTTAACAGAAATTTTCAACAACCAGCTTTTAATATTCATAAATTTGGAGCCAAATGGATTAATTTAGCAATAATTTGTGAATCTTGTCCTCTCCATAATAAAGGTTGCATAGCACTAGTGTAAGGAAATTGCCTCTAAATTACCTACTTGTTATCTCATTGATAGCTTTGTAAAAGTTGTTTTACTCTCACTAAATGGAAAAGTATATTATGTCTATTCTGTTGACCAAAATCCTTCCCTCAATGTTTTTGTCTTTTCCTGAAGTAAAATTTCACATTTTTCTACCAATACTTACTCATTTTTACAACTCTTCTAGTGTATGCATATTTGTTTTAAACACAACACTGCTTTTGAAATGTTGGTTTTGTCCCACTACAAATATGTTTGGTTTGTTTTTGCTTGGATCTTTTAATCCACAATGATTTTTTGTATATTTGTAAGCCCAAATTCATATTTTCCCGTTAGATTCTTAAATAACTAGCCTAGAATTTTGGCACATCAGAAAAACAAGTGTTGCAAAGTTGAAAATTGTATTATTGTGACAATTATTATGTAATTTTGCACACATTTTTGGTGCATTACTTTAGTGAGTGATTTGTTAACCTAACATCCAGCTCAGCAAAATAATGGCAAAGACCAAATGGGGTCTGTTTTGGAACTGTACAAAAGGGACGGATTGCATCTTAACAGGTGGGGGCAGCATTCTGGCAGGCAGGTTTGCCACTGCTACACGGGTGGTTTTAAACTGAATAAGGGGGGTCAAATGGGATAGTCGAGGATGGAGTTAAAGGGAAAGAAAGTAAAGGGATAGAAACATAGAAAATAGGTGCAGGAGTAGGCCATTCGGCCCTTCGAGCCTGCACCACCATTCAATATGATCATGGCTGATCATCCAACTCGGTATCCTGTACCTGCTTTCTCTCCATCCCTTTAGCTTGGTTAATTAACGGGAAAGTAAGCTCATAAAGGGATAGGAGAGTATGGCCAAGTGTAATAGGGATCGATGTGAAAGGTGAGATGCGTAAGGAATTAAAAGTATTTATGAATGCACGAAGTATAAGAAGTAAAGTAGATGAGCTTGAGGCTCAGTTAGAGGTTGGTAGATATGATGTTGTGGGGATTACTGAGACCTGGCTGCAGGAGCATCGGGCCTTGGAACTTAATATTCAGGGTTATACATCCTATAGAAAGGACAGGCAGGTGGCCAGAGGAGCAAGGGGGGGGGGGGGGGGGGGGGGGTAGCTCTGCTGGTGAGGGAGGGAATTCATCCCTTGCGAGGGAAGACGGGGACTGACGAGGTAGAGTCTCTGTAGATTGAGTTGAAGAATTGTAAAGGCAAGAAGACACTAATTGGTGTTATTTACAGACCCCCAAATAGTAGCCCGGATGTAGGGTGCAAGTTGCAGCAGGAGTTAAAACTATGTAACAAAGGTAATGCCACTTTGGTGATGGGGGATTTCAGTATGCAGGTAGATTGGGAAAATCAGGTCGGATCAGGCTCTGCAGAGGGTAGTGAGGGGAGCAGAGAGGATCATTGGCCTCTCCCTACCCTCGGTGCAGGAACTGTTCCAGAGCAACTGTCGGAAGAAAGTTCTGAGAATAGCTGAGGACAAACTGCACCCCCTCCACACACACCTGGATCTCCTGCCATCAGGCAAGAGATATCGAAGCATCAAAGCCCGGACTACAAGACTGCTAAACAGCTTCCTACCACAGGCTGTGAGGCTGCTAAACAGTCACTCTGTACTCACAGACACCTGAATCTGTGGCTTTGCACCGGCCACTTTAATAACTGGCACTGGCCACTCAAATCAGCGGCCCCGGACATTTTAAGGATCGGTTTTACTGTATTTTAATATTGCTGATTTACCTGTTTTTAACTATTTATACTGTTCCATCAGGGACTGGATTGTTGTGTGTTTTTTACTGTTATTATGTGTGAAATGTTTTAAGTTTCATGGGCGATGCTCCGGTATTCACTGGGAAACGTCTTTTCATTTTGCAATGTACAACTGTTGCTTTTCAAGATGACAATGAAGGTTGAATGATTGATTGATTGATTGATTGATTGATTGATTGGTTCATCACCAAAATGTTCCTTTAGTAATCTTCTCGCCTTATTATAGCCCTGGCTGCTGGCTCCATCTGACAACTTTCTACAAGGACCTTCACACTTCCTTTTGTGTACTTCACCAGAAATCGTAAGCGCTCTTTTTCATCCTTAACTTTCATCTCTAATACCTCCTCTAGTGCCCTTACAAAAGTTTCATACTCCAAAGGATCTCCAGCATACGTAGGAATTTCTACTGGTGGTAAAATTAGAAAGGTATTTTGTCGAGCTATAATCTCGTGGAATTCAGATTGTCTATTCAACAGTGCCAATAAACCAACCTGATTCCCTTCTCTTGACTCCACCTGTTGATAAACAGGCCTTTGTGAGTCAACCGGGCTTGCCCGAGCCTGTGCACCAGGCCTCCACATAGCATGGTTTGTCTCGAGCATCCACAGATGCTCCAATAGTCATTGGTTTCAATGTAGCACTCATTTGCTGTGATGATGTTTAACTCATCTTCCTCTGTTCCTATGAGTTTCTAAAGCGTATAAAACCAGTGGATCTCAATTATGGAATTGATCCAACTGCTAATTTATGTCCAGCAGTTTTTCTTCTTGGTCCAGAGCTCATCGTCCTCGATGATCTAGAGCTGCATCTAGACCCCTCTCCATCGAGTGTGTCCTTCCTGGTTTTGGCCACCGCCATCTTTGTGGCTAATTCCAATTGTTCCTGGTGTCGCATCATCTGTTCCTATTGTCGTTTTATCTCTCGCTTCATCTCTTCTTACTGTCGTGCCATCTTGTGTTCTCTCTTCTTGCTATCGTGCCATCTAGTGTGTTCTCTCTTCTAGCTGTAACCATCTCTTCTAGCTGTGACACCATCAATTCTTGCTGTCGTGCCATCTTATGTGTTCTCTCTTCAAGCTGTAACCATCTCTTCTAGCTGTAACGCCATCTAGTGTGTTCTCTCTTCTAGCTGTAACGCCATCTAATGTGTTCTCTCTTCTAGCTGTAACGCCATCTAGTGTGTTCTCTCTTCTAGCTGTAACGCCGTCTAATGTGTTCTCTCTTCTAGCTGTAACACCATCTCTACTTGACGTTGTGCCATCTTATGTGTTCTCTCTTCTTGCTGTAACACCATCTAGTGTGTTCTCTCTTCTAGCTGTGACACCATCTAGTGTGTTCTCTCTTCTAGCTGTGACACCATCTAGTGTGTTCTCTCTTCTAGCCATGACACCATCTAGTAGGTATGTTACAAAACCTACCTGAATCGTGGCTGAGCATCTGCCCTACCACGTGTGTGTGATTTTGGCGCTGTTTAGAGGGGGCGGGTTTAAAACGCGATTTTTACTAGGCTGTTGCAATCGAAAATGTTCAGCCTAGTAAATCATTAACGGAAAATCGCTGAAAGACACCGTCGCAAAAGGTATTATTAGTTTTTATGGCCTTGTATAATAGTTATAGTAGTTTAAAAATCACTCTCTCAATCCGCAACCTCTCGCAGCCCCAGGGTTTTATAAAGCAAACAATTAAAGGTATGTACCTTATTTTTACATTAAATGGGGCTTGTATATAACCCTGTCTATAAAGTTTTCTATAGCGAGTAGTTCATTTTGGGCTCTTTATATCCCGCAGTATTTTACTGGGCATTTGAGGGCACAAATCCAGCGCAATGTGAACGTTCTAAACCAGCGCGTTCACAGGAACCCACTAGAAAGCTGATTTAAATTGACTTTAATTTACAGCAATTGAACACTAAATTCCTTCCATTTGGCCTATAAATTGATGTAAATGAGATTTAAAAATCATGTTTTATTGTGAATTATTTGTGAATATTATTTGGACACGGGCTATTTAAAAATGTTAACCATTTATTAAGAAATGGATAGATGTTTAGATCTAGTAATTGAAGTTTGAAATTAGCTACAATTGGGTAACTAACTAATTATATGCTTTAATTTCAGGTCATCCAAGTAAGATTATTTTATATTTGTTTCAGAATGCTTCAATCTATGATAACTGAAAATGTCATTCAGTTCTCTTAATTTTTAAGACGGTTATGGGCTTTTGACTGTCCACGATCACAGCTTTTTTGTTATGTCCTTAGAAACTCAATAGGGAACAAGATGCTAATTTCCGAGTATGAAAATGGCCATAACTTTTATTATTACTTGAGATATAAAAGTGAATTAGGTGTCAAATTAAACTTATTGTTATGCTTTATCTGATGGGATAAATTGCAGACTTGATTTTTTAAATCTCAAAATTTTGTAACATTGCTACATCCAGTGTGTTCTCTCTTCTAGCTGTAACAACATCTCTTCAAGCTGTAACGTCATCTCTTCTTGCTGTTGTGCCATCTTATGTGTTCTCTCTTCTAGCTGTAACCATCTCTTCTAGCTGTGACACCAACTAGTGTGTTCTCTCTTCTAGCTGTAACACCATCTATTCTTGCTGTAACGCCATCTTATGTGTTCTCTCTTCTAGCTGTAACACCATCTCTTCTTGATGTCGCCTCATCTCTCGCTCGATCTCATGTGTTTTCTTCATGGCATCCGCTTCTATTGAGAGCGCAGCTAAATCAGCTTTTGCTCCCAATTGAGCAGAAGCCCTCGAAACAGAACTGACTGAGCAACTAGATCTGCGGCCTGATCTTCGTGAAGATACATTTGAGATACTATCTCCTCGTCTAAATTCATCTTCCATTCTGGCACCTTGTTGCTTCGCACTTCCAGCTACAAAGCTCGTCACTTGTGACATCATTTCAGATAACCACTTCTCTGCATTGTTCTTGAACCCATTGAATATCTTCTTCATGTATTCATCCCACTGGGTATGACGTCTGCGTTCTTCCCAAGACAGCACTGAACACAGCAATACATTCTGTTTCTTGCCAACCTCCTGGTAGATGTTCCATAGTTGGCTCATATTAGATTTCACCTCGATCACATTCTGTTCTGATTCCATTAGTTTTTTCTGTGTATCCATTAATCTGGTCACCTGCAACCATAATTCATTTCTCTCTTTCTCGGTTTCCCTCAAACAGGCAGCATGTGAAATATCTGTATCTTCAAGTTGTCTGGGTCTTTCTTCACCACCACGTGGTTCTTCTGGCATCGCTCTGCCTTCTGTCTTCTTCTAAATGCATGATTTTAAAGAGGTTGTGGCAGATTGCCAAGTCTTTAAATTAGTCGAACAAATCTCTACTAGTAGCTGTGGCTTTGTTTTTTAAATAGCAATTTCTTCCAAAACTAAAAACATACTGATAATGCAGAGAAGATCTCTCTAAGACCAGGTGCAAAACGTGGCTCTAATGCAATGGAATGCACTTATCAGGAGCGACTCAAAACAATCCAAGGTCGGTCTACTTTCCCCAGACACGCTGGAGAAAACAACTTCTGAGCTCCGTTACAGAAGTATGTTAATTAAAACCGTGGTTTTAATTCAAAGAGTAATAATCGATTTGTACTCACAAATACAGTGATACGTCTTCAGATACGTCTCGATGCTGTAGATAGACCTCTAGGCTCTTCGGACCAAGATCTAGTTCCTCCTGGAACCACTTTCGTCTGGCTCAAACCACTCCGAGAATTTTAGACTATCTTTTGTCCACTTCTCTGGGACTGTATTTCTTATTCAGTTCCATGACTGGAACCAGTCCTCTCCGGCTCTGCCTCTCCGAGGTCTTAGCCTGGTCTACCTTCTCCGGCTGTGCCTCTCCGAGATCTTGGCCTTCTTCGCTTCGATTCATTCTTCTGTCCCTCTCTCTGGGACTGGTATTTATTCCCCACCGGAGGTATCCTTATACCTTAATGTAGCGGTAGATTATCATATCGTTCAGGTAATTAGCACCCTAGCCGCTATTTGGATGAGAATGGTTGAAGGTGGTGTCTTCTAAACACATGCAAGCCAACTCACAGAGACCTTCAGAGCTTCTTCTCAGACATGACTTCAAAACACAGTCTTTTGATGAATAAAGGCTTTATTGTTGATGGAAAACAGTGAAATACATCCTTCTTCCGAATCGTTACTGTAATCTTCTTCAAACTCCAGCTTATTATTTAGACATTAATAAATTCCTCGTGTCTCCGTAACACTGGCAAGATCTCCTTTAGATCTCCCATGAACACGGCATGGCCCGCATGATCTTACACATTCTTACATGTTCTTACACGTGGCTCTTACATGTTCTTACATGATCTTACATGGGAGAAGGGTTAACGTTCCCCATGGTCTCCAAACTAATCTAAAAACTAAACTTCTGCGCAAGCAGCTAAGCTCCGATCACTCCCAAAACACATCATAAATCCCACCCACAATATAACAAGCAGTCTAAAATGGAAACATAGAAACATAGAAAATAGATGCAGGAGCAGAGGCCATTCGCACCTCCGAGCCTGCACCGCCATTCAATATTATCATGGCTGATCATCCAACTCAGTATCCCATCCCTGCCTTCTCTCCCTACCCCCTGATCCCTTTAGCCACAAGGGCCACATCTAACTTCCTCTTAAATATAGCCAATGAACTGGCCTCAACTACTTTCTGTGACAGAGAATTCCAGAGATTTGCCTCTCTCTGTGTGAAAAATGTTTTTCTCATCTCGGTCCTAAAAGATTTCCCCCTTATCCTTAAACTGTGACCCCATGTTCTAGACTTCCCCAACATCGGGAATAATCTTCCTGCATCTAGCCTGTCCAACCCCTTAAGAATTTTGTAAGTTTCTATAAGATCCCACCTCAATCTTCTAAATTCTAGCGAGTACAACCCGAGTCTATCCAGTCTTTCTTCATATGAAAGTCCTGTCAGAAATACCCCACAGTTTGTGACCACTTCAGCACTACTCACAGTGTGCCACTACATCCGTACAACTCCACAGTGTGAAACTCCATCAGTTATACCCCACTGTATGCTACTCTATCAGAACCTCCCCACAATGTGTCACCATCAGAACTACCTGACAGGTTATCATTCCATCAGTATTATCGCACAATATGTCACTCCATCACTACTACCCCCAAAGTGTGTCCCTCCATCAGAGTTACTCCACAATATGTCATACATCAGTATTACCTCACAGTGTGTCACTCCATCAGGAGTACCATACAGAGTTTCACTCCATCAGTGCTGCCACACATTTGGACAGTTCATCAGTTCATACCTCGCAATGTATCACTCCATCTGTACTGGTCCACAATATGTCACTCCATCACTACTACCCCCAAAGTGTGTCCATCCATCAGAGCTACTCCAGAATATGTCATACATCAGTACTACCCACAACGTGTGACCCCATCAATACTACTCCACATTGTGTTGCTCCATCAGCACTTCACCAAACTATGCCACTCCATCAGGACAACCACATAGCGTGGTGTCCTGGGCCTCCTCCATTGTCAGACTGAGGCCCAGCGCGAATTGGAGGAACAGGACCTCATATTTCACTTGGGTAGCTAACACACCAGCAGTATGAACATTGACTTCTCTAACTTCAAGTAGCCCTTACTTTCCATCTTTCTCCATCCTCTTCCCCTTCCCAGTTCTCCCACCAGTCTTACTGTCTCCGACTACATTGTAACTCTGTCCCGCCCACTCATGTGACATCAGTCTGAAGAAGGATCTCGCCCAGAAACGTCACCCATTCGTTCTCTCCAGTGATGCTGCCTGTCCTGCTGATTTACTTCAGCATTGTGTGTATATTTCCGCTACAGAGTGTCACTCCATTTGTACTACCATACATTTTATCAATTCATTAGTACTACATGCGTACCACTCCACAATATGTCACCCCATCAGTAATGCACCATAGTGTATCTCACCATCAGTATTACCCCAATGTGACACTCCATCAATGGTCCCCCTCGGTAAGTCACTCCATCAGTACTACCCCATAGTCTGTAATTCCATCTGCACTAACACACAGTGTATTACTCCATCAGTATTACCCCACACCGTTTGTCACTTCAAATGTACCACCCCAGAGTGTCAGTCCATCTCTACGTCCCCAGAGTGTCACACCATCAGTACTACTCCTCAGTGTCATTCCAACAGTACTACCCCACAGTGTTTCCCTCCATCAGCAGTACCATAGAATGTGTCACTACATCAGTAATACCCCAAAGAGTGTCACAACATTAGCACTGCCCTTGAATATATCATTACATACGTGTCTCTCTATCAGTACTACAACACAATGTGTCATTTCATCAGGACTACCCCACAGTGTGTAATTCCATAGTTACTAGCACAAAATGTCATTAATTCAGTGCTACCCCACAGCATGGCATTACATCAGTACTAGCCGCACTGTGTCACTCCATCACGACAACCTCACAGTTCATAATTCCAATAGAACTACCCCACGGTGTGTCACTCCATCAGTACTATTTCACAGTGTCATTCCAGCAGTGCCACCCCACTGTGTCACTTCCATCAGTCCTACCCACATAATGTCAGCCCATCTGTACTACGCCACAGTATGTCAGTCCATCAGTACAACCCACAATTTGTCACATCATCAGAACCTCCAGTGTGTCACTCCATCAGTACCACCACAATGTGTCACTCCATTCAGTACCACCACAGTGTGTTACTACATCAGTCCCACCACAGTGTGTCACTCCATCAGTACCACCACAGTGTGTCACTCCATCAGTACCACCACAGTGTGTTCTCCATCAGTACCACCACAGTGTGTCACTCCATCAGTACCACCACAGTGTGTCACTCCATCAGTACTGCCACAGTGTGTCACTCCATCAGTACCACCACAGTGTGTCACTCCATCAGTACCACCACAGTGTGTCACTCCATCAGTACCACCACAGTGTGTCACTCCATCAGTACCACCACAGTGTGTCCCTCCATCAGTACCACCACAGTGTGTCACTCCATCAGTACCACCACAGTGTGTCACTCCATCAGTACCACCACCGTGTGTCACTCCATCAGTACCACCACAGTGTGTCACTCCATCAGTACCTCCAGTGTGTCCCTCCATCAGTACCACCACAGTGGGTCACTCCATCAGTACCACCACAGTGTGTCACTCCATCAGTACCACCACAGTGTGTCACTCCATCAGTACCACCACAGTGAGTCACTGCGTCAGTTCGGCCCCATTTTCATCCCTCCATCAGTACTATCCCACTGTGTGTCTCTCCATCAGTGGACGGAGAGAGGGCAGCCCAGAGATGGGAAATAGAGAGCGTAGGGGAGAGAGTTACAGTTCAGAGAGAGTGACAGCAGTGAGGATGGAGGGAGAGAGAAAGAGAGGAGGGAGAGGTGCTGCATCATTTGCCGTTTTATTTAGGTTTAGGACAATTCTGAGGCGGTAATGGTTCTGCTCTCTGAGTGTCGTGAATCTTTGGGTCGTTCCTCCTCAAAGGTTAACTCAGAAACAAGGGTTCTGAACTTAAAGAAAGGTAACTTTGAGGGTATGAGACGTGAATTGGCCAAGATAGACTGGCGATTGATTCTTAATGGGTTGACTGTGGATATGCAATGGAAGGCATTTAAAGACTGCATGGATGAACTACAACAATTGTTCATTCCAGTTTGGCAAAAGAATAAATCAGGGAAGGCAGTGCATCCATGGATAACAAGGGAAATCAGAGATAATATCAAAACAAAAGATGAAGCGTACAAATTAGCCAGAAAAAGCAGCCTACCAGATGACTGGGAGAAATTCAGAGACCAGCAGAGGAGGACAAAGGGCTTAATTAGGAAAGTGAATTATGAAAGAAAACTGGCAGGGAACATAAAAACTGACTGCAAAAATATTTATAGATTTGTGAAGAGAAAAAGATTAGTTAAAAGAAATGTAGGTCCCTCGCAGACAGAAACAGGTGAGTTGATCATGGGAACAAGGACCTGGCAGTTCAATTGAATAACTACTTTGGTTCGGTCTTCACTAAGGAAGACATAAATAATCTGCCGGAAATAGCAGGGGACCGGGGGTCTAAACAGATGGTGGAACTGAGTGAAATCCTGGTTAGCTGGGAAGTGGTATTGGCTAAATTGAATGGATTAAAGACCGATAAATCCCCAGGGCCAGA
This sequence comes from Leucoraja ocellata, assembly GCA_036785375.1. NCBI lineage: Eukaryota > Metazoa > Chordata > Chondrichthyes > Rajiformes > Rajidae > Leucoraja > Leucoraja ocellata. Next base: position 3,767,704 of record JAWMAR010000198.1, read on the forward strand.
TAGGCTGCATCCCAGAGTACTTAAGGAAGTAGCCGCAGAAATAGTGGATGCATTAGTGATAATTTTGCAACACTCTTTAGATTCTGGAGTAGTTCTTGAGGATTGGAGGGTAAATAATATAACCCCACTTTCAAAAAAGGGAGGGAGAGAGAAAACGTGGAATTGCAGACAAGTTAGTCTAAAGTCGGTAGTGGGGAAACTGCTAGAATCAGTTATTAAAGATGGGATAGCAGCACATTTGGAAAGTGGTGAAATCATTGGACAAAGTCAGCATGGATTTATGAAAGGTAAATCATGTCTGACGAATCGTAGGGAATTTTTCAAGGATGTAACTAGTGGAGTGGATAAGGGAGAACCAGTGGATGTGTTATATCTGGACTTTCAGAAGGCTTTCGACAAGGTCCCACATAAGAGATTAGTATGCAAACTTAAAGCACACGGTATTGGGTGTTCAGTATTGATGTGGATAAAGAACTGGCTGGCAGACAGGAAGCAAAGAGTAGGAGTAAACGGATCCTTTTCACAATAGCAGGCAGTGACTAGTGGGGTACCGCAAGGCTCAGTTCTGGGACCCCAGCTATTTACAATAGATATTAATGATTTGAACGAGGGAATTGAATGCAACATCTCCAAGTTTGCGGATGACACGAAGCTGGGGGGCAGTGTTAGCTGTGAGGAGGATGCTAGGAGGCTGCAAGGATACTTGGATAGGCTGGGTGAGTGGGCAAATGCATGGCAGATGCAGTATAATGTGGATAAATGTGAGGTTATACACTTTGGTTGCAAAATCAGGAAAGTAGTCTGTTATGTGAATGGTGGCCGATTAGGAAAAAGGGAGATGCAACGAGACCTGGGTGTCAAGGTACACCAGTCATCAAAAGTAGGCATGCAGGTGCAGCAGGCAGTGAAGGAAGCGAATGGTATGTTAGCATTCATAGCAAAAGGATTTGTGTATAGGAGCAGGGAGGTT
>JAWMAR010000198.1:3842727-3867727 GCA_036785375.1 Leucoraja ocellata
CAGCTAACACTGCCCCCCAGCTTAGTGTCATCCGCAAACTTGGAGATATTGCCTTCAATTCCCTCATCCAGATCATTAATATATATTGTAAATAGCTGGGGTCCCAGTACTGAGCCTTGCGGTACCCCACTAGTCACTGCTGGTCCCAGCACTGAGCCTTGCGGTACCCCACTAGTCACTGCCTGCCATTGTGAAAAGGACCCGTTTACTCCTACTCTTTGCAAAGATGCTAGATGCAGGAAAAATGTTTCCGATGTTTGGGGTGGGGGAGTCCAGAACCACAGTTTAAGAATAAGGGGTCAGCCATTTAGGACTGCGATGAGGAAAAACTTTTTCACCCAGAGAGTTGTGAATCTGTGGAATTCTCTGCCTGGTGGAGGCCGGTTCTCTGGATACTTTCAAGAGAGAGCTAGATAGAGCTCTTAAAGATTGCGGAGTCAGGGGATATGGGGAGAAGGCAGGAACGGGGTACTGATTGGGGATGATCAGCCGTGATCACATTGAAACATAGAAACATAGAAATTAGGTGCAGGAGTAGAGGCCATTCGGCCCTTCGAGCCTGCACCAGCACCGCCATTCAATATGATCATGGCTGATCATCCAACTCAGTATCCCGTACCTGCCTTCTCTCCATACCCTTAGCCACAAGGGCCACATCTAACTCCCCTCTTAAATATAGCCAATGAACAGGCCTCGACTACCCTCTGCGGCAGAGAGTTCCAGAGATTCGCCACTCTCTGTGTGAAAAAAGTTCTTCTCATCTCGGTTTTAAAGGATTTCCCCCTTATCCTTAAGCTGTGACCACTTGTCCTGGACTTCCCCAACATCGGGAGCAATCTTCCTGCATCTAGCCTGTCCAACCCCTTAAGAATTTTGTAAGTTTCTATAAGATCCCCTCTCAATCTCCTAAATTCTAGAGAGTATAAACCAAGTCTATCCAGTCTTTCTTCATAAGACAGTCCCGACATCCCAGGAATCAGTCTGGTGAACCTTCTCTGCATTCCCTCTATGGCAATAATGTCCTTCCTCAGATTTGGAGACCAAAACTGTACGCAATACTCCAGGTGTGGTCTCACCAAGACCCTGTGCAACTGCAGTAGAACCTCCCTGCTCCTATACTCATATCCTTTTGCAATGAAAGCTAACATACCATTCGCTTTCTTGACTGCCTGCTGCACCTGCATGCCTACCTTCAATGACTGGTGTACCATGACACCCAGGTCTCGCTGCATCTCCCCCTTTCCCAATCGGCCACCATTTAGATAATAGTCTGCTTTCCCCGTTTTTGCCACCAAAATGGATAACCTCACAATTCTCTGGATACTTTCAAGAGAGAGCTAGATAGGGCTCTTAAAGATTGCAGAGTCAGGGGATATGGGGGAGAAGGCAGGAACGGGGTACTGATTGGGGATGAACAGCCATGATCACAATGAATTGCGGTGCTGGCTGGAAGGGCCGAATGGCCTCTACTCCTGCATAGTGTGGGAGAACGTACAAACTCCACACAGACAGCACCCGTGGTCAGGATCGAACCCGGGTCTGGTGCTACTAGGCAGCAAGCAACTGTGGCCAATATGGACAGTGTGGCTGAAGGGCCTGTGTCCTTGCTGTATCTCTATAACTAAAAACGAATGCTTAGACTCAGCGGGTCAGGCAGCATCTCTGGAGAATGTGGACAGGCGACATTTAGGGTCGGGACAACTTCTTCACACGGATTGTGCTGAGGGTGGGAGCTGGCAGTGAGGATGAAACCAGGAGAATCCGGATTTGTCCTGCATTATTCCCGCTTCCAGTCCCTCCCCCGCCAACTACAAACCCAGTCCGATGAAGGGTCCTGACCCGAAAAAACATCACCTATCCATGTTCGCCAGAGATGTTGCCTAATCCGCTCAGTTACTCCAGCACTCTGGGTATTGTTTTGTAAACCAGCATCTGTAATTTCCTTATTTCTCCTTGCATTCGCTTATTTGTGTGTGTGTGTGTGTGTGTATGTATATGCTTGTGTGTGTGTGTGCATACCTGTGTGTGTATGTATGTCTGTGTATTCATGCATGTGTGTGTGTGTGTGTGTATGTATGTATATGCTTGTGTGTGTGTGCATGCCTGTGTGTGTATGTATGTCTGTGTATTCATGCATGTGTGTGTATGTGTATGCATGCATGTGTGTGGGGGTGTGTATATGTGTGTGTGCATGAGGATGTGTGTACATGTGTATATGTATGTGTGTGTGTGTGTGCCTGTGTATATGGGTTTCTGCCTGTGTTCATGCACGCATGTGCATGCGTGTATATTGTGTGTGCGCGTGCATGTGTGTGTGCATGCATGTACGTGTGTATATGTGTGTGTACGCATGTATGTGTGTGTGTGCGTGTGCGTGTGCGTGTGTGTGTGTGTATATATATATGTGTGTGTGTGTGTATATATATGTGTGTGTGTGTGTGTGTATATGTGTGTGTGTCTGTGTGTGTATATATGTATGTGTGTGTGTGTGTATATGTGTGTGTGTATATATTTGTGTGTGTGTGTGTGTGTGTTTATATGTGTGTGCGTGTGTGTGTTGTGCGCGTGTGTGTGCTCGTGTGTGTGTGCGTGCGTGTATATATGTGCGTGTGTGCTTTGTTTTAACAGAGGACTACGTGTGCACGGGGAACCTGGAGCAGGACTTTACCGAGCTGTGCAACCGGATGGAGATCCTGGAATACCCGCTGGTCATCCCCAGGCACATCGCCGTCAGCCTCAACGGCCTCCGTGAGTCCCTGCCCGCCCCTCCCCACCTCCCCTGAGAGTGGGAGAGTGTGTGTGACGAGAGGGAGAGAGGGAGAGTGAGAGTGGGAGAGTGTGTGAGTGTGTGAGAGAGAGAGTCATGGAGTCACGGAACGATACAACGTTGAAACAGGCCCAACTTGCCCACAATGGCCAACAATGCCCCATCTGTAAACATAGAAACATAGAAATTAGGTGCAGGAGTAGAGGCCATTCGGCCCTTCGAGCCTGCACCATTCGCCATTCAATATGATCACGGCTGATCATCCAACTCAGTATCCCATCCCTGCCTTCTCTCCATACCCCCTGATCCTTTAGCCACAAGGGCCACATCTAACTCCCTCTTAAATATAGCCAATGAACTGTGTGGCCTCGACTACCCTCTGTGGCAGAGAGTTCCAGAGATTCACCACTCTCTGTGTGAAAAAAGTTCTTCTCATCTCGGTTTAAAGGATTTCCCCCTTATCCTTAAGCTGTGACCCCTTGTCCTGGACTTCCCCAACATCGGGAGCAATCTTCCTGCATCTAGCCTGTCCAACCCCTTAAGAATTTTGTAAGTTTCTATAAGATCCCCCTCAATCTCCTAAATTCTAGCGAGTATAAACCGAGTCTTATCCAGTCTTTCTTCATAAGACAGTCCTGACATCCCAGGAATCAGTCTGGTGAACCGTCTCTGTACTCCCTCTATGGCAATAATGTCCTTCCTCAGATTTGGAGACCAAAACTGTACGCAATACTCCAGGTGTGGTCTCACCAAGACCCTGTACAACTGCAGTAGAACCTCCCTGCTCCTAGACTCAAATCGTCTACGGCAAGAATGTCCTTCCTCAGATTTGGAGACCAAAACTGTACGCAATACTCCAGGTGTGGTCTCACCAAGACCCTGTACAACTGCAGTAGAACCTCCCTGCTCCTATACTCAAATCCTCTATACTCAAACCCCTTGTCCTGGACTTCCCCAACATCGGGAGCAATCTAGTACTAGTCCCACCTGCCTGCGCTTGATCCAATATCCATCCAAACCTGTCTTGTTCATATACAATAGACAAGAGAGAGAGAGAGAGAAAGTGAGAGAGTGAGTGTGAGAGAGAGAGATAGAGGTGGGTGTGTGTGTGGGGGGGATGTGTGTACCCTTGTTGCCACTCACTACCTTCTCGTCTCTTGCAGTTGATGAGATGCAGTCTCTGACGGCCTCGGATAAGAGTACTCCCTCATCGGCAGCGGGAACCAAGGAGCACATTTCGTTCTTCAGGCCCACAGTCCAGGTGGAGATGGACAATGATGACACTAAGCTGGTGAAGGCCATTTACATCAGAGGTGCCACCTAGCGATTCATTCAAAGTTCCACCTCGTATAGTATAGAAGTTGGGATGTAATGTTAAAATTGTACAAGGCATTGGTGAGGCAATACTGGAGTATGGGGTACAATTCTGGTCGCCTAATTATAGGAAGGATGTCAACAAATAGAGAGAGTACAGAGGAGATTTACTTAGAAACATAGACATAGAAATTAGGTGCAGGAGTAGAGGCCATTCGGCCTTCGAGCCTGCACCAGCACCGCCATTCAATATGATCATGCTGATCATCCAACTCAGTATCCCGTACCTGCCTTCTCTCCATACCCCCTGATCCCCTTAGCCACAAGGGCCACATCTAACTCCCTCTTAAATATAGCCAATGAACTGTGGCCTCGACTACCCTCTGTGGCAGAGAGTTCCAGAGATTCACCACTCTCTGTGTGAAAAAAGTTCTTCTCATCTCGGTTTTAAAGGATTTCCCCCTTATCCTTAAGCTGTGACCCCTTGTCCTGGACTTCCCTAACATCGGGAAGAATCTTCCTGCATCTAGCCTGTCCAACCCCTTAAGAATTTTGTAAGTTTCTATAAGATCCCCTCTCAATCTTCTAAATTCTAGAGAGTATAAACCAAGTCTATCCAGTCTTTCTTCATATGACAGTCCTGACATCCCAGGAATCAGTCTGGTGAACCGTCTCTGCACTCCCTCTATGGCAATAATGTCCTTCCTCAGATTTGGAGACCAAAACTGTACGCAGTTACTAGAATGTTGCCTGGACTTCAGCAACTAAGTTACAGAGAAAGGTTGAACAAGTTAGGTCTTTATTCTTTGGAGCGCAGAAGGTTAAGGGGGGACTTGATAGAGGTCTTTAAAATGATGAGAGGGATAGACAGAGTTGACGTGGAAAAGCTTTTCCCACTGAGAGTAGGGAAGATTCAAACAAGGGGACATGACATGAGAATTAAGGGACTGAAGTTTAGGGGTAACATGAGGGGGAACTTCTTTACTCAGAGAGTGGTAGCTGTGTGGAATGAGCTTCCAGTGAAGGTGGTGGAGGCAGGTTCGTTTTTATCATTTAAATATAAATTGGATAGTTATATGGATGGGAAGGGAATGGAGGGTTATGGTCTGAGCGCAGGTATATGGGACTAGGGGAGAATACGTGTTCGGCACGGACTAGAAGGGTCGAGATGGCCTGTTTCCGTGCTGGAATTGTTATATGGTTATATGGTTATAGCAGAAAGCATTTTATCAGGATGCAGAGCAATGGTGTCAAGTTGGGAAAAGGGGAAGTACAACGGGATCTGGGGGTCCTTGTACATCAGTCTATAAAAGTAAGCATGCAGGTACAGCAGGCAGTGAAGAAAGCCTTTATAACAAGAGGAATCGAAAGAGGTCCTTCTGCAGTTGTACAGGGCCCTGGTGAGACCACACCTGGAGTATTGTGTGCAGTTTTGGCATGTTGGCCTTCATAACAAGAGGAGTCGAATATAGGAGCAAAGAGGTCCTTCTGCAGTTGTACAGGGCCCTGGTGAGACCACACCTGGAGTATTGTGTGCAGTTTTGGCCTGTTGGCCTTCATAACAAGAGGAGTCGAATATAGGAGCAAAAAGGTCCTTCTGCAGTTGTACAGGGCCCTGGTGAGACCACACCTGGAGTATTGTGTGCAGTTTTGGCCTGTTGGCCTTCATAACAAGAGGAGTCGAATATAGGAGCAAAGAGGTCCTTCTGCAGTTGTACAGGGCCCTGGTGAGACCACACCTGGAGTATTGTGTGCAGTTTTGGCATGTTGGCCTTCATAACAAGAGGAGTCGAATATAGGAGCAAAGAGGTCCTTCTGCAGTTGTACAGGGCCCTAGTGAGACCACACCTGGAGTATTGTGTGCAGTTTTGGTCCCCTAATTTGAGGAAGGACTTTCTTGCTGTTGAGGGAGCCCAGCGTAGGTTCACCAGGTTAATTCCCGGGATGGCGGGACTGTCATATGCTGAGAGAATGGAGCGGCTGTGGGCTTGTACACTCTGTGGAGTTTAGAAGGATGAGAGGGTATCTGATTGAAACATATATGAGATTGGGAAGGGTTTAAGAAGGAACTGCAGATGCTGGAAAATCGAAGGTAGACAAAACTGCTGTAGGAACTCAGCGGGTGCAGCAGCATCTATGGAGCGAAGGAAATAGGCAACATTTCGGGAAGGAAATAGGCAACGTTTCGGGCCGAAACCCGGAAGGGTTTCGGCCCGAAACGTTACCTATTTCCTTCGCTCCATAGATGCTGCTGCACCCGCTGAGTTCCTCCAAGATTATTAAGGGCTTGGACAACTAACCAGGGCTCTGCTCCCATCTTCCAGCCTGGGTGATCGATGAGAGGTATATCTTCATCTTCCAGAAGTGCCTGCCAGCGCTGACTGCCCTGCAGACTGTCAGGTACAAAACGTCGCCAACTCCCCATCTCCCCCCCCCCCCGCCATCTGTGTCTGAACAAAATACTTGTTCCCGATGTTGGGGAAGTCCAGAACCAGGGGCCACACCCAGAACCAGGGGCCACACACACACACACACTGGGATGTCAGGACTTTCATATGAAGAAAGACTGGATAGACTCGGCTTGTACTCGCTAGAATTTAGAAGATTGAGGGGGGATCTTATAGAAACGTACAAAATATGTATGTGTGTGTGTGAGCGTGTGTGTGTATGTGTGTGTGTGTGAGAGAGCGTGTGTGTGTGTGTGTGTGTGTGTGTATGTGTGTGTGTATGTGTGTGTATGAGTGTGTGTGTGTGTGTGTGTGTGTGTGTGTGTGTGTGTGTGGGTGTGTGTATGAGTGTGTATGTGTGTGTGTGTATGTGTATGTGTGTGTGTGTATGTATGTGTGTGAGCGTGTGTGTGTGTGTGTGTGTGTGTGAGTGTGTATGTGTGTGTGTGTGTATATATATATATAAGTTTCTTATAGAAACGTACAAAGTTCTTAAGGGGTTGGACAGGCTAGATGCAGGAAGATTGTTCCCGATGTCGGGGAAGTCCAGAACAAGGGGTCACACACACACACACAGTTTAAGGATAAGGGGCAAATCTTTTAGGACCGAGATGAGAAAAACATTTTTTTTCACACACACAGAGAGTGGTGAATCTGTGGAATTCTCTGCCACAGAAGGTAGTTGAGGCCACACAGTTCATTGGCTATATTTAAGAGGGAGTTAGATGTGGACATTATGGCTAAAGGGATCAGGGGGTATGGAGAGAAGGCAGGGATGGGATACTGAGTTGGATGATCAGCCATGATCATATTGAATGGTGATGTAGGCTTGAAGGGCCGAATGGCCTCTAATCCTGCACCTATTGTCTATGTGAGCAAGCACCTCTCACCCTCCCTCCCCTTTCCTCCCCCCTCTCTCCTCCCCCTCCCTCCCTCGCTCCCCCTCTCCCTCTCCTCTTTCTCCCTCTATCTCTCCCTCCCTCCCTCTCTCCCCCTCCCTCTCTCTCCCTTATTTCTCTCCCCTCTTCTCCCCCTTTCTCTCTCCTTTCTCTCTCTCCCTCCTTCTATCCCTCCCTCCATCCCTCTCCCTTTCTCCCCACTCTCTCCTCCCATTTCTCTCTCTCTTTCTCCCTCCCCCACTCTCTCCGCCTTCCTTCCCTCTCCCTCTCCCTCTCCCTCCTTCTCTCCATCCTTTCGCCCTCTCCCCTCCCAACCAAATTATTTTTCTTCAGGCGCCGATAGACAGATTCCTGATTAGCGCGGGTGTCAGAGGTCGCGGGGAGAATGGGGTTGGGAGGGGGAGATAGATCAGCCGTGATTGAATGGCGGGGTGGACTTGATGGGCCGAATGGCCTAATTCTGCTCCTATCTTCCTGTGATCTACGAAGGGCGCGGTGTTGCCACTCTGACCTCCGTCTCTCTCTCTCTGTCTCTCGCAGTCTCTGGAACGTGGGCCTGACCAGGGACACCTTCCTTGCTTTTGTTGCCATCCTTCGCCAATGTACCAACCTCAAGTAAGCATCGGGGGGCAAACAGGCCCAACTTGCCCAAACCGGCCTACCATGCCCCAGCTACACTAGTCCCACCTGCCCGCGTTTGGCCCATATCCCTCCAAACCTGTCCTATCCATGTACCTGTCTAACTGTTTCTTAAACGTCGGGATAGTCCCAGCCTCAACTACCTCCTCCGGCAGCTCGTTCCACACACCCACCACCCTCTGTATGTGAAAAAAATCACCCCTCAGATTCCTATTAAATCTATTCCCCTTCACCTTGAACCCGTGTCCTCTGGTCCTCGATTCCCCGACTCTGGGCAAGAGACTCTACCCGATTTATTCCTCTCATGATTTTGTACACCGCTATAAGATTTTGTAATGCATTTCATTGTCTCTGTACTGTACACTGACAATGACAATTAAAATTGAATCTGAATCTGAATCTGAAGATCGCCCCTCATAGAAACATAGAAACATAGAAATTAGGTGCAGGAGTAGAGGCCATTCGGCCCTTCGAGCCTGCACCGCCATTCAATATGATCATGGCTGATCATCCAACTCAGTATCCCGTACCTGCCTTCTCTCCATACCCCCTGATCCCCTTAGCCACAAGGGCCACATCTAGCTCCCTCTTAAATATAGCCAATGAACTGTGGCCTTGACTACCCTCTGTGGCAGAGAGTTCCACAGATTCACCACTCTCTGTGTGAAAAAAGTTCTTCTCATCTCGGTTTTAAAGGATTTCCCCCTTATCCTTAAGCTGTGACCCCTTGTCCTGGACTTCCCCAACATCGGGAACAATCTTCCTGCATCTAGCCTGTCCAACCCCTTAAGAATTTTGTAAGTTTCTGTAAGATCCCCTCTCAATCTCCTAAATTCTAGAGAGTATAAACCAAGTCTATCCAGTCTTTCTTCACAAGACAGTCCTGACATCCCAGGAATCAGTCTGGTGAACCTTCTCTGCACTCCCTCTATGGCATCCTCCTGCACTCCAAGGAATAGAGACCCAGCCCTGCTCAACCTCTCCCTGTAGCTCAGGCCCCTCGAGTCCTGGCAACATCCTCGTAAACCTTTGCTGAACCCTTTCAAGCTTGACACTGCCTTCCGTACAACTTGGTGCCCAGAACTGAACACAATATTCTAAATGGAGAGGTCTCACCAACGCCTTATACAAATGCAACACTTTCTCAGTATAGTTTAGAGATACAGCACGGAAACAGGTCCTTCGGCCCACAGATGCCGTGCCGACCAGCGATCCCCGCACACTAACCCCGTTCTAAATTCGCTATCGATTGTAATCATTATTATCTAATGGTGGCCGATTGGGAAAGGGGGAGATGCAGCGAGACCTGGGTGTCATGGTACACCAGTCATTGAAGGTAGGCATGCAGGTGCAGCAGGCAGTAAAGAAAGCGAATGGTATGTTAGCTTTCATTGCAAAAGGATTTGAGTCTAGGAGCAGGGAGGTTCTACTGCAGTTGTACAGGGTCTTGGTGAGACCACACCTGGAGTATTGCGTACAGTTTTGGTCTCCAAATCTGAGGAAGGACATTATTGCCATAGAGGGAGTGCAGAGACGGTTCACCAGACTGATTCCTGGGATGTCAGGACTGTCTTATGAAGAAAGACTGGATAGACTTGGTTTATACTCTCTAGAATTTAGGAGATTGAGAGGGGATCTTATAGAAACTTACAAAATTCTTAAGGGGTTGGACAGGCTAGATGCAGGAAGATTGTTCCCGATGTTAGGGAAGTCCAGGACAAGGGGTCACAGCTTAAGGATAAGGGGGAAATCCTTTAAAACCGAGATGAGAAGAACTTTTTTCACACAGAGAGTGGTGAATCTCTGGAACTCTCTGCCACAGAGGGTAGTTGAGGCCAGTTCATTGGCTATAGTTAAGAGGGAGTTAGATGTTGCCCTTGTGGCTAAGGGGATCAGGGGGTATGGAGAGAAGGCAGGTACGGGATACTGAGTTGGATGATCAGCCATGATCATATTGAATGGCGGTGCAGGCTCGAAGGGCCGAATGGCCTCTACTCCTGCAACTAATTTCTATGTTTCTATGTTTCTATGTCTTTCTGCTGACTGGTTAGCACGCAACAAAAGCTTTTCACTGTACCTCAGTACACCTGACATTAAACTAGACTCAACTAGGTTCCAAAGTATATCAGATTCAGATTCAGATTCAGATTTATGTACTGTACAGAGGCAATGAAATGCAGTTAGCATCTCTCTAGAAGAGCGACATAGAATATGAGCAATAAATATATATAGAAGAGAGATCGAGCAACTGTCCATATGGTGCCAGCGCAATAACCTGGCCCTCAACACCAGCAAAACCAAGGAACTGATTGTGGACTTTGGAAGGAGTAGGAGGGGGACCCACAGCCCCATTTATATCAACGGGTCGATGGTTGAAAGGGTCAAGAGCTTCAAATTCCTGGGCGTGCACATCTCTGAAGATCTTTCCTGGTCCGAGAACACTGACGCAATTATCAAGAAAGCTCATCAACGCCTCTACTTCCTGAGAAGATTACAGAGAGTCGGATTGTCAAGGAGGACTCTCTTCTAACTTCTAACACACATACATGAAAATTATATAAATGTACATAACACACACAATTATATTTCTTCTAATCCAATAATGAACTTTATTTCAGACTAGACAAGGGACATTAAATAAGAAACATTGTAAATAAGAAACATTGTAAACCTCCCCGCAACTTCACACACACTAGGCCTTATCCCCCCCACACTCCTTCTCCCCGCTGCCCCGGGCCCCACACTCCTTCTCCCCGCTGCCCCGGGCCCCACACTCCTTCTCCCCGCTGCCCCGGGCCCCGGACTCCCTCTCCCCGCTGCCCCGGGCCCCGGACTCCCTCTCCCCGCTGCCCCGGACCCCGCACTCCTTCTCCCCGCTGCCCCGGGCCCCGCACTCTCTCTCCTCGCTGCCCCGGGCCCTGCACTCTCTCTCCCCGGTGCGGATCCAATCTTTGGCTGGAAGCAAGATGGCGGGAGCAAGAAGGCGGACCAAGATGGCGGAGTCAGGTTGCTAAAATGGGTCCTATAATCACCCATGAAGCCGCCCATGAGCGCACCTCACGTTTGCGTGAGAGTAACCCATCTTGCTCTGCTATAAGATCTTTGCTGGTCAGATTCTGGAAGATCAGGTTGGGGGAGGGGGGTTGGAGTGGGCAGCTTGTTGGCAAGGTGGGTCAGACTGGCACTGCCCCTCCCTGGTGTTTGTCTCTAGGTCGGTGGTTCTGGACGGCAACCCAATTGACCAACAACCCTATCATCTACTGATGAGTGAAGACAGTACGTGAGTAGCCTCGACCCCCCCGTCGACCCCGCAAACACGAGGCTCCCCCTTCCAGGACATCCGAGACGGCCCTCGGGCATTTTCGCCACTGCCAACAGGATCCCATCTTCCCGAGCCCACCGTCTTTCCGCCTTTTCCGCAGAGACCGCTCCCTCCACAACACCCTGGTCAATATCGAAACAAAGATCCCATGTGTGGAGAGGTCTGTGGAATTCTCTGCCTCAGAGGGCGGTGGAGGCCGGTTCTCTGGATGCTTTCAAGAGAGAGTTGGATAGAAACATAGAAACATAGAAACATAGAAACATAGAAATTAGGTGCAGGAGGAGAGGCCATTCGGCCCTTCGAGCCTGCACCATTCGCCATTCAATATGATCATGGCTGATCATCCAACTCAGTATCCCATCCCTGCCTTCTCTCCATACCCCCTGATCCCCTTAGCCACAAGGGCAACATCTAACTCCCTCTTAAATATAGCCAATGAACTGTGTGGCCTCAACTACCCTCTGCGGCAGAGAGTTCCAGAGATTCACCACTCTCTGTGTGAAAAAAGTTCTTCTCATATCGGTTTTAAAGGAGTTCCCCCTTATCCTTAAGCTGTGACCCCTTGTCCTGGACTTCCCCAACATCAGGAACAATCTTCCTGCATCTAGCCTGTCCAACCCCTTAAGAATTTTGTAAGTTTCTATAAGATCCCCTCTCAATCTTCTAAATTCCAGCGAGTACAAGCCGAGTCTATCCAGTCTTTCTTCATAAGACAGGATAGTGTCACCAAACTTCTGAATTCTCTGGTCGTGGTGGAAGGAACCCTCTCATAGACACACACACGTGAAGCTCACCGTTTGACCTGTTTTAACAAAAATGTTAAATTGACTTGAGAATTAAGGGACAGAAGTTTAGGGGTAACACGAGGGGGAACTTCTTTACTCAGAGAGTGGTGGCGGTGTGGAATGAGCTTCCAGTGGAGGTGGTGGAGGCAGGTTCGATGTTATCATTTAAAAATAAATTGGATAGTTATATGGACGGGACATTTTTCACACAGAGAGTGGTGAATCTGTGGAATTCTCTGCCACAGAAGGTAGTTGAGGCCACACAGTTCATTGGCTATATTTAAGAGGAGTCAGATATGGCCCTTGTGGCTAAGGGGATCAGGGGGTATGGAGAGAAGGCAGGGATGGGATACTGAGTTGGATGATCAGCCATGATCATATTGAATGGCGGTGCTGGTGCAGGCTCGAAGGGCCGAATGGCCTCTACTCCTGCACCTATTTTCTATGTTTCTATGTGGCCCTTGTGGCTAAAGGGATCAGGGGGGTATGGAGAGAAGGCAGGGATGGGATACTGAGTTGGATGATCAGCCGTGATCATGTCGAATGGTGGTGCAGGCTCGAAGGGCCGAATGGCCTCTACTCCTGCACCTATTGTCTATGTTTCTATCATATTGAATGGCGGGCGGTGCTGGCTAGAAGGGCCGAATGGCCTCTACTCCGGCACCTATTGTTTATGTTTCTATCATATTGAATGGCGGGCGGTGCAGGCTCGAAGGGCCGAATGGCCTCTACTCCTGCACCTATTGTCTATGTTTCTCTGTTTCTATCATATGCTATCATATCTATCATATCATCTTCTATCATATTGAATGGCGGGCGGTGCAGGCTGGAAGGGCCGAATGGCCTCTACTCCTGCACCTATTGTCTATGTTTCTATCATATTGAATGGCGGGCGGTGCTGGCTGGAAGGGCTGAATGGCCTCTACTCCTGCACCTATTGCCTATTGTCTATTGTCTATAAAGTAAGCCCAGCGCAAAAGTCTAAAGGCCAACCCTGCCCTCTCTCTCGCAGAATTCAAAACTTAACGCTAAGGAACAACCAGATCAATGATGATGGAGCCAAGCTGATCGGAGAAGCTCTCTCCACCATGAAGAAATTCAACAGCACGCTGGTGTCACTGAATCTGAACTTCAATCACATCACCGATGTCGGAATATGCAGCATCGCAGACGTAAGCAAGTGGGGGCAGCCCCACAGCCTGTTTAGTACAGAGATACAGCCCGGAAACAGGCCCTACACCTCCAACGTGACCCCACCACTCGCCACATCTTCCCATCTCCCCCCATATCTGCCTTCCGCAAAGACCGCTCCCTCCACAACTCCCTTGTCAATTCTTCCCTTCCCTCTCGGTCCACCCCCTCCCCGGGCACTTTCCCTTGCGGCCGCAGGAGATGCAACACTTGTCCCTTTACCTCCCCCCTCGACTCCGTTCAAGGACCCAAGCAATCGTTCCAGGTGCGACAGAGGTTTACCTGCATCTCTTCCAACCTCATCTATTGCGTCCGCTGCTCTAGATGTCAGCAGATCTATATCGGTGAGACCAAGCGGAGGTTGGGCGATCGTTTCGCCGAACACCTCCGCTCGGTCCGCAATAACCTAGCTGACCTCCCGGTGGCTCAGCACTTCAACTCCCCCTCCCACTCCGTCTCCGACCTCTCTGTCCTGGGTCTCCTCCATGGCCACAGCGAGCAGCACCGGAAATTGGAGGAACAGCACCTCATATTCCGTTTGGGGATTCTGCACCCCGGGGGCATGAACATCGAATTCTCCCAATTTTGTTAGTCCTTGCTGTCTCCTCCCCTTCCTCAACCCCCCTGCTGTCTCCTCCCATCCCCCAGCCTTCTGGCTACTCCTCCTTTTCCCTTTCTTGTCCCCACCCACCCCCGCCCCCGATCAGTCTGAAGAAGGGTTTCGGCCCGAAACGTTGCCTATTTCCTTCGCTCCATAGATGCTGCTGCACCCGCTGAGTTTCTCCAGCTTTTTTTTTTGTGTAACCTACAGTCCACCTGTTCTGTGCCGACCAGCGATCCCTGCACACCAGCACCACCCTACACACACTCTGGGACAATTCACACTTACACCGGGCCAATCAACTTAGAAACGATAGACAATAGACGCAGGAGTAGAGGCCATTCGGCCCTTCCAGCCAGCACCAGCACCGCCAATCAATGTGATCACAGCTGATAGAAACATAGAAACATAGAAATTAGGTGCAGGAGTAGAGGCCATTCGGCCCTTCGAGCCTGCACCGCCATTCAATATGATCATGGCTGATCATCCAACTCAGTATCCCGTACCTGCCTTCTCTCCATACCCCCTGATCCCCTTAGCCACAAGGGCCACATCTAACTCCCTCTTAAATATAGCCAATGAACTGTGTGGCCTCAACCACCCTCTGCGGCAGAGAGTTCCAGAGATTCACCACTCTCTGTGTGAAAAAAGTTCTTCTCATCTCGGTTTTAAAGGATTTCCCCCTTATCCTTAAGCTGTGACCCCTTGTCCTGGACTTCCCCAACATCGGGAGCAATCTTCCTGCATCTAGCCTGTCCAACCCCTGAAGAATTTTGTAAGTTTCTATAAGATCCCCTCTCAATCTCCTAAATTCTAGATCATCCCCAATCAGTTCCCCGTTCCTGCCTTCTCTCCCCATATCCCCTGACTCTCTCTCGCTATCTTTAAGAGCCCTATCTAGCTCTCTCTTGAAAGAATTCTCTCCAGAGAACCGGCCTCCACCGCCCTCTGAGGCAGAGAATGTGGGTGTATGGAACAAGCTGCCAGAGGATGAGACTATCCCAATGTTTACGAAACAGACAGGTACAGGTTTAACCATATAGCCATATAACAATTACAGCACGGAAATAGGCCATCTCGGCCCTACAAGTCCATGCCGAACAAATATTTTCCCTTAGTCCCACCTGCCTGCACTCGTACCATAACCCTCCATTCCCTTCCAATTCCATTCCATTTTTAAATGATACCAATGAACCTGCCTCCACCACTTCCACTGGAAGCTCATTCCACACCGCTACCACTCTCTGAGTAAAGAAGTTCCCCCTCATATTACCCCTAAACTTCTGTCCCTTAATTCTGAAGTCATGTCCTCTTGTTTGAATCTTCCCTATTCTCAAAGGGAAAAGCTTGTCCACATCAACTCTGTCTATCCCTCTCATCATTTTAAAGACCTCTATCAGGTCCCCCCTTAACCTTCTGCGCTCCAAAGAATAAAGACCTAACTTATTCAACCTATCTCTGTAAGTTCAAGAGGTTTAGAGGGATATAGACCAAACGTGGACAGGTGGGGCATGTTGGCCGGTGTGGGCAAGTTGGGCCGAAGGGCCTGTCTCCTCCATGCTGTGTGTATCAGTCTGTGATTGTTCTGGTAGTGGATGTGTGTGTCTATGCAGCTATGAAGCAGACTAAACTAACTGGAGGATTGGTCTCCCCAGGGCCTACGCTTGAACCGCTCCCTGCTCTGGCTTTCTGCCGCCTACAATCAAATCAGCGACGTTGGAGCCAAGAGACTGGCCGAGGTGAGGGGAGGAAACACACGCGGTCACTGGGAGAACATGCAAACTCCACACGGACAGGCACAGACACACACACACACGCGCACACACACACACACATGGACAGGCACAGACACACATACATGGACAGGCACACACACACACACGCGCGCACACACGCACACACACACGGACAGGCCCACACACACATACACATGGACAGGCACAGACACACACACACATGGACAAGCACAGACACACACACACGCGCGCACACACACACACATGGACAAGCACAGACACACATACATGGACAGGCAGACACACACGCGCACACACACACATACAGACACATACCGCACACACACACTCACAGGCACACACACACACACATACAGACACACATACCGCACACACACACTCACAGGCACACACACACACACATACAGACACACATACCGCACACACACACTCACAGGCACACACACACACACATACAGACACACATACCGCACACACACACTCACGGGCACACACACACACACATACACGGACAGGCACACACACACACACTCACGGGCACACTCACACACACATACAGACACACTCATGCGCACGCACATACAGACACGCACACACACGCACACACACAAACAGACACACTCGTGCGCACACACACACACACACACAGACATGGGACCACCAACATCTAGGGTGATGGACCCACTATTGGGATGATGAAGTCTACAATGGGATGGAACAACGAGTACACCTTCATATTCGGGGTGGTGGGAGAGTAGGGGTGGTTTGTGTTTGTGGGGCCCACTGCTGACCTCCACCACCATCCCCCACAGGTGCTGATACCCTTTGCGCTGACCCACGAGGAGATCGTGGAACGGAGGCTCCTCCAGTTGAACTCTCAGGAGCGGCAGCGAAATGTGAGGATTGTTTGACCCTCTCAGGCCAGGCCGGCCCGGCTGCCCGAACCATCTCAGTCCGCCAAGGCCCACTCCATCCCCTCCCCATTCCCACGCTTCACCTTACACCAGGCAGCTTACACCCCAGCGGTATGAACATTGACTTCCCTAACTTCAAATAACCCAATGCTTTCTCTCCCTCTCCATCCCCCCCCCCCTTCCAACAGTTTAACGCTGATAAATGTGAGGTGCTACACCTTGGCAGGACAAATCAAAATAGGACATACATGGTAAATGGTAGGGAATTGAAGAATACAGTTGAACAGAGGGATCTGGGTATAACCGTGCATAGTTCCTTGAAGGTGGAATCTCATATAGATAGGGTGGTAAAGAAAGCTTTTGGTGTGCTAGCCTTTATAAATCAGAGCATGGAGTATAGAAGCTGGGATGTAATGTTAAAATTGTACAAGGCATTGGTGAGACCAAATCTGGAGTATGGGGTACAATTTTGGTCGCCCAATTATAGGAAGGATGTCAACAAAATAGAGAGAGTACAGAGGAGATTTATTAGAATGTTGCCTGGGTTTCAACAACTGAGTTACAGAGATAGGTTGAATAAGT
The DNA here is from genome assembly GCA_036785375.1 of Leucoraja ocellata. Taxonomy (NCBI): domain Eukaryota; kingdom Metazoa; phylum Chordata; class Chondrichthyes; order Rajiformes; family Rajidae; genus Leucoraja; species Leucoraja ocellata. The sequence continues at coordinate 3,859,946 of JAWMAR010000198.1, forward strand.
TAGGTCTTTATTCTCTGGAGCGCAGAAGGTTAAGGGGGGACCTGATAGAGGTCTTTAAAATGATGAGAGGGATAGACAGAGTTGACGTGGACAAGCTTTTCCCTTTGAGAATAGGGAAGATTCAAACAAGAGGACATGACTTCAGAATTAAGGGACAGAAGTTTAGGGGTAACATGAGGGGGAACTTCTTTACGCAGAGAGTGGTGGCGGTGTGGAATGAGCTTCAAGTGGAAGTGGTGGAGGCAGGTTCATTGGTATCATTTAAAAATAAATTGGATAGGCATATGGATGAGAAGGGAATGGAGGGTTATGGTATGAGTGCAGGCAGGTGGGACTAAGGGGAAAAAAATTTGTTCGGCACGGACTTGTAGGGCCGAGATGGCCTGTTTCCGTGCTGTAATTGTTATATGGTTATATAGTTCCCAGTTCTCCCACCAGTCTGACTGTCTCCGTAGACATTTTATCTGATTGCTTTGTTGTTACCTTCTACCAACTAGGATCTATCCTACATTGTTCTTGATCTCCATCCCCTTTGCCCTGTTTTCACACCTTACACTTCCTTATCATAGAAACACAGAAACATAGAAATTAGGTGCAGGAGTAGGCCATTCGGCCCTTCGAGCCTGCACCGCCATTCAATATGATCATGGCTGATCATCCAACTCAGTATCCCGTACCTGCCTTCTCTCCATACCCCCTGATCCCCTTAGCCACAAGGGCCACATCTAACTCCCTCTTAAATAGAAACATAGAAACATAGAAATTAGGTGCAGGAGTAGAGGCCATTCGGCCCTTCGAGCCTGCACCATTCGCCATTCAATATGATCATGGCTGATCATCCAACTCAGTATCCCGTACCTGCCTTCTCTCCATACCCTCTGATCCCCTTAGCCACAAGGGCCACATCTAACTCCCTCTTAAATATAGCCAAGGAACTGGCCTCAACTACCCTCTGTGGCAGAGAGTTCCAGAGATTCACCACTCTCTGTGTAAAAAAAGTTATTCTCATCTCGGTTTTAAAGGATTTCCCCCTTATCCTTAAGCTGTGACCCCTTGTCCTGGACTTCCCCAACATCGGGAGCAATCTTCCTGCATCTAGCCTGTCCAACCCCTTAAGAATTGTGTAAGTTTCTATAAGATCCCCTCTCAATCTCCTAAATTCTAGAGAGTATAAACCAAGTCTATCCAGTCTTTCTTCATAAGACAGTCCTGACATCCCAGGAATCAGTCTGGTGAACCTTCTCTGCACTCCCTCTATGGCAATAATGTCCTTCCTCAGATTTGGAGACCAAAACTGTACGCAATACTCCAGGTGTGGTCTCACCAAGACCCTGTACAACTGCAGTAGAACCTCCCTGCTCCTATACTCAAATCCTTTTGCAATGAAAGCTAACATACCATTCGCTTTCTTTACTGCCTGCTGCACCTGCATGCCTACCTTCAATGACTGGTGTACCATGACACCCAGGTCTCGCTGCATCTCCCCCTTTCCCAATCGGCCACCATTTAGATAATAGTCTAAAGTCAGCCATTCCTTCTCTCCCCCAATCAGTACCCCGTTCCTGCCTTCTCCGCACATCCCTTGACTCTGCTATCTTTAAGAACCCTATCTAGCTCTCTCTTGAAAGTATCCAGAGAACCGGCCTCCACCGGCAGCGAAATCCACAGACTCACACCTCTCTGTGTGGGAAAAAGTGTTTCCTCGTCTCCGTTCTAAATGGCCTACCCCTTATTCTTCAACTGTGTGTGTGTGGCCCCTGGTTCTGGACTCTCCCAACATCGGGAACATGTTTCCTGCCTCTAGCGTGTCCCAACCCTTAATAATCTTATATGTTTCAATGAGATATCCTCTCATCCTTCTAAACTCCACAGAGTGTACAAGCCCAGCCGCTCCATTCTCTCTGCATATGACAGTCCCGCCATCCCGGGAATTAACCTGGTAAACCTACGCTGGGCTCCCTCAATAGCAAGAATGTCCTTCCTCAAATTAGGGGACCAAAACTGCACACAATACTCCAGGTGTGGTCTCACCAGGGCCCTGTACAACTGCAGAAGGACCTCTTTGCTCCTGTACTCAACTCCTCTTGTTATGAAGGCCAACAGGCCAAAACTGCGCACAATACTCCAGGTGTGGTCTCACTAGGGCCCTGTACAACTGCAGAATGCCATAATTTGCTCCTAGACTCAACTCCTCTTGTTATGAAGGCCAACAGGCCAAAACTGCACACAATACTCCAGGTGTGGTCTCACTAGGTCCCTGTACAACTGCAGAATGCCATAATTTGCTCCTAGACTCAACTCCTCTTGTTATGAAGGCCAACAGGCCAAAACTGCACACAATACTCCAGGTGTGGTCTCAGTAGGGCTCTGTACAACTGCAGAAGGACCTCTTTGCTCCTAGACTCAACTCCTCTTGTTATGAAGGCCAAAACTGCGCACAATACTCCAGGTGTGGTCTCACCAGGGCCCTGTACAACTGCAGAAGGACCTCTTTGCTCCTAGACTCAACTCCTCTTGTTATGAAGGCCAACAGGCCAAAACTGCACACAATACTCCAGGTGTGGTCTCACCAGGGCCCTGTACAACTGCAGAAGGACCTCTTTGCTCCTAGACTCAACTCCTCTTGTTATGAAGGCCAACATGTTTCCTGCCTCTAGCGTGCCGAAACCTTTAATAATCTTATATGTTTCAATGGGCAGAAGGCAGGAACGGGTAGTGATTGGGGATGATCAGCCAGTGAATGGCGAATGGTGCTGGCTCGAATGGGCCGAATGGCCTCGACTCCTGCACCTATTTGTCCGTTGTTTCCGCGTTGTTTCCCTCAGCAAATCCCCATCCCAAGACGTCCGGACTCCAAGAGTGAGCGCAGCAGTCAGCTGGGCAGCACCACAACGCTGGATAAGTCGGATAAATCCCAGAGGAGCACCAAGGGAACGTCCAAGAAGAAGGACAAGGTAAGGAATAACCCTTTGCTTTCTCTCCCTCTCCATCCTCCCCCCCCTTCAGATTCAGATTCAGATTCAGATTCAATTTTAATTGTCATTGTCAGTGTACAGTACAGAGACAACGAAATGCATTTAGCATCTCCCTGGAAGAGCGACATAGCAAACGATTTGAATAAATAATAATAAGTGTCCGGGGGGGGTGGGTGGTGATTGGCAGTCACCGAGGTACGTTGTTGAGTAGAGTGACAGCCGCCGGGAAGAAGCTGTTCCTCGACCTGCTGGTCCTCTCCGGCAACGGAGAGACCTGTAGCGCCTCCCGGATGGTAGGAGGGTAAACAGTCCATGGTTGGGGTGAGAGCAGTCCTTGGCGATGCTGAGCGCCCTCCGCAGACAGCGCTTGCTTTGTGGACAGACTCAATGGAGGGGAGCGAGGAACCGGTGATGCGTTGGGCAATTTTCACCACCCTCTGCAATGCCTTCCGGTCGGAGACAGAGCAGTTGCCATACCATACTGTGATGCAGTTGGTAAGGATGCTCTCGATGGTGCAGCGGTAGAAGTTCACCAGGACCTGAGGAGACAGATGGACCTTCTTCAGTCTCCTCAGGAAGAAGAGACGCTGATGAGCCTTCTTCATCAGATTAGAGGTATTGTGGGTCCCAGTTCCCAGTTCTCCCACCAGACTGACTGTCTCCAAAGACATTTTATCTGATTGCTTTGTTGTTAACTTCTACCAACTAGGATCTATTCTACATTGTTCTTGATCTCCATCCCCTTTGGCCTGTTTTCACACCTTACACTTCCTTATCATAGAAACATAGAAATTAGGTGCAGGAGCTCATGTTGCAGTCCTTTAGTTCACAGATACAGCGCGGAAACAGGGCCTTCAGCCCACGGAGACCATGCTGGCACAAGTTCACGGTGAAACAGAGAAACATAGAAATTAGGTGCAGGAGTAGAGGCCATTCGGCCCTTCGAGCCTGCACCATTCGCCATTCAATATGATCATGGCTGATCATCCAACTCAGTATCCCGTACCTGCCTTCTCTCCATACCCCCTGATCCCCTTAGCCACAAGGGCCACATCTAACTCCCTCTTAAATATAGCCAATGAACTGTGTGGCCTCGACTACCCTCTGCGGCAGAGAGTTCCAGAGATTCACCACTCTCTGTGTGAAAAAGTTCTTCTCATCTCGGTTTTAAAGGATTTCCCCTTTATCCTTAAGCTGTGACCCCTTGTCCTGGACTTCCCCAACATCGGGAACAATCTTCCTGCATCTAGCCTGTCCAACCCCTTAAGAATTTTGTAAGTTTCTATAAGATCCCCTCTCAATCTTCTAAATTCTAGAGAGTATAAACCAAGTCTATCCAGTCTTTCTTCATAAGACAGTCCTGACATCCCAGGAATCAGTCTGGTGAACCGTGAACTTCTGGAAACTGAGCGGGTGAGGCAGCATCTACGGAGCGCAGGAATAGGTGACGTTTCGGGTCGAGACACTTCTGGAAACTCAGCGGGTGAGGCAGCATCTATGGAGCGAAGGAATAGGTGACGTTCGGGTCGAGACACATCTGCAAACTCAGCGGGTGAGGCAGCATCTATGGAGCGAAGGAATAGGTGACGTTTCGGGTCGAGACCCTTCCGGGTCTCGACCCGAAACGTCACCTATTCCTTCGCTCCATAGATCGCTGAGTTCCTCCAGCATTTCCGTCCACCTTCGATTTTTTTTCCAGCATCTGCAGTTCTTCCTTGAACAACTAATGACGTCAGTTTTTCTTTCCCCACAGAGAGACACCGCGATCTCGGAGAAGCCGGTGGCGGCTGCCAGCCAGATCTCGCCGAAGAGGGAGGATATCAGGATGCAGAAACGAGGCAGGTTTGCTCAATGCACGGGTAGTCTTGCCGACTCACAGCGACAGACACCTGGTGCTGTCTGCACGGAGTGTGTACGTTCCCCTCCCCCCCCCCTCCCACTCCCGTGACCATCGTGGGTTTTCTCCGGGCGATCCGGTCTCCTCCCAAAAGTACAGGACGTGTAGAAATTGTCCCCGGCGTGTAGTGTGCTGTCTGTGCGGAGTTTGCACGTTCTCCGTCGTGGCTCGCGTGGGTTTTCTCCGAGATCTCCAAAGACGTACAGGTTTGCAGGGTGAAGCGTTTGCGTACATTGTCCCTCGTGAGTGTAGGGTAGTGTCAATGTGTGGTCGATACGGACTAGGTGGGCCGAATATATTCCTTCCATCTGGAATATAAATTCATGACAGTGAGATTTAAAAACCATGTTACATTGTGAATTCTTGTGTGAATGGGATTGGTTTGTTATTTGGATAGAAACATAGAAACATAGAAATTAGGTGCAGGAGTAGAGGCCATTCGGCCCTTCGAGCCTGCACCATTCGCCATTCAATATGATCACGGCTGATCATCCAACTCAGTATCCCATCCCTGCCTTCTCTCCATACCCCCTGATCCCTTTAGCCACAAGGGCCACATCTAACTCCCTCTTAAATATAGCCAATGAACTGTGTGGCCTCAACTACCTTCTGTGGCAGAGAGTTCCACAGATTCACCACTCTCTGTGTGTGTGTGAAAAAAAAATGTTTTTCTCATCTCGGTCCTAAAAGATTTCCCCCTTATCCTAAACTGTGTGTGTGTGGCCCCTTGTCCTGGACTTCCCCAACATCGGGAACAATCTTCCTGCATCTAGCCTGTCCAACCCCTTAAGAATTCTGTAAGTTTCTATAAGATCCCCCCCTCAATCTTCTAAATTCTAGCGAGTACAAGCCGAGTCTATCCAGTCTTTCTTCATATGAAAGTCCTGACATCCCAGGAATCAGTCTGGTGAACCTTCTCTGTACTCCCTCTATGGCAAGAATGTCTTTCCTCAGATTAGGAGACCAAAACTGTACGCAATACTCCAGGTGTGGTCTCACCGAGACCCTGTACAACTGCAGTAGAACCTCCCTGCTCCTAGACTCAAATCCTCTATGGCAAGAATGTCTTTCCTCAGATTAGGAGACCAAAACTGTACGCAATACTTCAGGTGTGGTCTCACCAAGGCCCTGTACAACTGCAGTAGTTGTTTCTGCAGAAGTTTCTATAAGATCCCCCCTCAGTCTTCTAAATTCCAACGTGTACAAGCATATGATACAATAATATTAAAGTTCTGATCTTGAGAATATCACATTTTCAAGGCAGTCTCGGTGTTAATTACTATTTCCGTCGCAGCAGTCAATTTTGTAATTAACTAATTATATGCTTTAATTTCAGGTCATTCAAGTAAGATGTTTTATATTTTGTTTCAGAATGCTTCAATCTATAATAACTGAAAATTTCAATCAGTTCTCTTCATTTTTAAGAAAGTTATGGCCTTTTGACTGTCCTCGATCACAGCTTTTGTGTTAAGTCAATAGGGAACAAGATGCCAATGTCCCAGTATGGGACATGATTCCTAGGATGTCAGGACTGTCTTATGAAGAAAGACTGGATAGACTTGGTTTATACTCTCTAGAATTTAGGAGACAGAGAGGGGATCTTATAGAAACTTACAAAATTCTTAAGGGGTTGGACAGGCTAGATGCAGGAAGATTGTTCCCGATGTTAGGGAAGTCCAGGACAAGGGGTCACAGCTTAAGGATAAAGGGGGAAATCCTTTAAAACCGAGATGAGAAGAACTTTTTTCACGCAGAGAGTGGTGAATCTCTGGAACTCTCCGCCGCAGAGGGTAGTCGAGGCCACAGTTCATTGGCTATATTTAAGAGGGAGTTAGATGTGGCCCTTGTGGCTAAGGGGATCAGGGGGTATGGAGAGAAGGCAGGTACGGGATACTGAGTTGGATGATCAGCCATGATCATATTGAATGGCGGTGCAGGCTCGAAGGGCCGAATGGCCTCTACTCCTGCACCTAATTTCTATGTTTCTATGAAAATGGCCAGAACTTTTTTTAATACTGAAGATATGAACGTGAATTAGGTGTCAAATTTAATTTCTTTTTATGCTTTTCCTGCTGGATAAATTGCAGACTTGATTTCGTAACATTGCTACTGATTGGGGATGATCAGCCATTATCACGGTTAATGGCGAATGGTGCTGGCTCGAAGGGCCGAATGGCCCCTACTCCTGCTCCTATTGTCTGTTGCCTATTGTCCCTAGGTTGATTGGCTTCGGTAAAATTGCAAAGGGTCGGAGTTCGTAAGTTCATAAGGTGATATTAGGGAGCAGAATTAGTCCATTCGGCCCATCAAGTCTATTCCGCCATGTCTCGACCCGAAACGTCACCTATTCCTTCGCTCCATAGATGCTGCCTCACCCGCTGAGTTTGCAGAAGGGTCTCGACCTGAAACGTCACCCATTCCTTCGTTCGAGACTTACACAAAAAAGCTGGAGAAACTCAGCGGGTGCAGCAGCATCTATGGAGCGAAGGAAATAGGCAACGTTTCGGGCTGAAACCCTTCTTCAGATGTTCAAGACCCTTCTTCAGACTGATTTGGGGGTGGGGGGTGTGCGGGAAGAAGAAAGGAAGAGGCGGAGACAGTGGGCTGAGAGAGAGCTGGGAAGGGGAGGTGAAGGAAGGAGAAAGCAGGGACTGTTCCCGATGTTGGGGAAGTCCAGAACAAGGGGCCCACACACACACACACAGTTTAAGGATAAGGGGGAAATCTTTTAGGACCGAGATGAGGAAAACATTTTTTTTTCACACACACAGAGAGTGGTGAATCTGTGGAATTCTCTGCCACAGAAGGTAGTTGAGGCCACACAGTTCATTGGCTATATACTCCTCTCCTCTCCTCTCCTCTCCTCTCCTCTCCTCTCCTCTCCTCTCCTCCCCTCTCCTCCCCTCTCCT
>JAWMAR010000198.1:3869282-3891782 GCA_036785375.1 Leucoraja ocellata
GGGGAGAGAGGGGAGAGAGAAAGGGCTGGAGTGAACGCAGGGGAAAGGACACAGGAGCGGGGGAAGGAGACAGGGAGGGAGGAGAGGGGGGGGAGGAAGGGAAGGAGACAGGAGGGAGAGGAGAGAGAGAGGGCAGATCGTGAGAGGAGAGGAAGAGAGAGGGGGGAAGGGAGAGAAAGAGAGGGGAGGGGGGAGAGAGGGAGAGAGAAGAGGGGAGGGAGAGGGGAGAGGAGAGGAAGAGAAGAAGGGGAGGGAGAGAAAGAGAGGGGAAGGGAGAGAGAGAAGAGGGGAGGAAGGAGAGAGGGAGGGGAGAGGGGGAGAGAGAGTGAGGGGGAGAGAGTGAGGGAGAGAAGGAGAAAAGGAGAGAGGAGAGGGAAGGAGAAAGGGAGAGGGGGAGGAGAGAGGGAAGGAGAAAGGGAGAGAGGGGAGGAGAGAGGGAAGGAGAAAGGGAGAGAGGGGAGGGAGAGAGGGAAGGAGAAAGGGAGAGGGGGAGGAGAGAGGGAAGGAGAAAGGGAGAGAGGGAAGGAGAGAGGGAGAGGGGAGGGGGCTAGTGATGGAGCGGGTGGGCGGGGGGCAAGAGCCAGGGATGAGGCATCAAGGAGGGGCAGTAGTCGGGGCCGGGGCAGTGGGAGCTCCGCGGGCCGGACGCCCCCGAGCCGGACACTGTCGGCCTGGGAGATGGAGGAGAAGCCGGCGGCCCCCGGGCCGGACAAGGGGAGGTGGGTCCCCGGAGCCGCGGGCCGGAGCTGGGTCGGGGGCCGGGGAAGGCGAGCGGGGCCCGGGGTCCACCTTCATGCAGAGGCAGCTCGGCGCCCTGCTCCAGCCCGGAGTCAACAAGTTCTCCCTCCGCATGTTCGGCAGCCACAAGGCGGTGGAACTGGAGCAGCGGAGGGTGCAGTCGGCTGGAGGATGGGTGATACACCCCTACAGTGACTTCAGGTACAGGGGCGAGAGGGGAGGGGGCACTCTGAACCCAGGGGGTGGAGAGAGGGGGCACACTCAGCCCAGGGGGAGAGGGGGAGGAGATGAGAGGGGAGGGGAGGGGGCACACTCAGCCCAGAGGGAGAGGGGTGGTCATGGAGCCCAGGGGAGAGGAGATGAGAGGGGAGAGGAGATGAGAGGGGAGGGGAAAGGAGGTGAGAGGGGAGGGGAGGAGAGGAGAGGGGAGGGGAGGGGAGGAGATGAGAGGGGGAAGAGATGAGGGGGGAGGAGATGAGAGGGGAGGGGAGGAGATGAGGGGGGAGGGGGTGAGAGGGGAGGGGAGGAGATGAGGGGAGGGGAAAGGAGATGAGAGGGGAGGGGAGGAGATGAGGGGGAGGGGGTGAGAGGGGAGGGAGGAGATGAGGGGAGGGGGTTGAGAGGGGAGGGGAGGAGATGAGGGGAGGGGAAAGGAGATGAGAGGGGAGGGGAGGGGAGGGGAGGAGAGGAGAGGGGATGGAAGGAGAGGGGAGGGGAGGAGAGGGTGAGAGGAGAGGGGGAAGGGATGAGGGGAGGGTGAGGAGGGAGGGGCACCTCAGCCAGGGGAGGGGGGAGGAGATGAGTGGGAGAGGTGAGGGGAGGGGAGGAGGAGGGAGGCCATCCTGAGCCCAAGGGGAGGAGGGTGGGGGGGTGGGGGTTAGAGGAGAGAGGAGGGAGAAGGAGAGGGAGGGTGGTAGGAGGAGTTGGGGGAAGGAGGAGGGAGGGTGGCAAGGAGGCCACACTGAGCCAGGGGGGGGGGGGGGGGGGGGTGAGGAGGTGGGAGGGAGGGGAGGGTGGGGGGAGGGGAGGTGGAGAGGGAGGGGGAGGGGGGGAGGGGTGGGAGTGGTGGGGAGGAGGCAGGGAGGGGGGGGGGGGGGGAGGGTGGGAGCTGAGGGAGGATGGGGACGGGGAGTGGAGGGAGGGGGGGGGGAGGGGAGGTGAGAGGGGAACACAGTGCCAGGTGTAGGGGGTGGGGAGGGAGTGAGGATCTAGGAGGGGGAGGGGCGTTGTATGGGAGGGAGGGAGGGGAGTGGGTATATAATGGGATGTGGAGGGTGGGAGGGGGGAAGAATGAAAGGGGGGGGGGGGTGGGTTGGGGAGAGGAGAGCAGAGTGGGGGGGGGTAGGAAGGGGGAGGGGGAGGGGAGGGAATGGGGCTGCATTTGTGGTGTCTAGGGAGAGGGGAGAGAGGGAGAGGGGAATGAATCAGTTTGGAAAGAGGCCTTGTAGAGTCATGTGTCTGAAAGTGTGTGTGTGCGTGTGTGTGTATGTGTGTGTATGTGTGTGCCTACAGGTGTGACAGAGGGACTGAGACAGGGATGAATACATCTACAGTTGTGCGCGTGTGCGTGTGTGTGTGTACATGTGTGTGCGTGTGTGTGTGTGTGTGTGCGTGTGTGTGCGTGTGTGTGCGTGTGTGTGTATGTGTGTGTATGTGTGTGCCTACAGGTGTGACAGAGGGACTGAGACAGGGATGAATACATCTACAGTTGTGCGCGTGTGCGTGTGTGTGTGTGTGTGTGTACGTGTGTGTGCGTGTGTGTGCGTGTGTGCGTGTGTGCGTGTGTGTGCGTGTGTGTGCGTGTTTGTGTGTATGCGTGTGTGTGCGTGTGTGTACGTGTGTGTGCGTGTGTGTGCGTGTGTGTGCGTGTGTGTGCGTGTGTGTGTGTGTGTGTGTGCGTGTGTGTGTGAGAGAGAGAGAGAGAGAGAAAGAGGGGGATCAGACTATAGAAACATAGAAACATAGACAATAGGTGCAGGAGTTAGAGACCATTCGGCCCTTCGAGCCTGCACCGCCATTCAATATGATCATGGCTGATCATCCAACTCAGTATCCCATCCCTGCCTTCTCTCCATACCCCCTGATCCCTTTAGCTACAAGGGCCACATCTAACTTCCACTTAAATATAGCCAATGAACTGTGTGGCCTCAACTACCTTCTGTGGCAGAGAATTCCACAGATTCACCACTCTCTGTGTGTGTGAAAAAAAAAATGTTTTCCTCATCTCGGTCCTAAAAGATTTCCCCCTTATCCTTAAACTGTGTGTGTGGCCCCTTGTTCTGGCCTTCCCCAACATCGGGAACAATCTTCCTGCATCTAGCCTGTCCAACCCCTTAAGAATTTTGTAAGTTTCAATAAGATTCCCCCTCGATCTTCTAAACTCTAGCGAGTACAAGCCGAGTCTATCCTGTCTTTCTTCATATGAAAGTCCTGACATCCCAGGAATCAGTCTGGTGAACCTTCTCTGTACTCCCTCTATGGCAAGAATGTCTTTCCTCAGATTAGGAGACCAAAACTGTACGCAATACTCCAGGTGTGGGTCTCACCAAGACCCTGTACAACTGCAGTAGAACCTCCCTGCTCCTATACTCAAATCCTTTTGCTATGAGTGAATGCATGTACTATGTACAGTTGTGTGTGTGAGAGAGAGAGAGAGAGAGAGGGAGAGAGAGGGAGAGAGAGAATCAGACTAGAATGAGTGCATGCACAGTCTGTGAGACTGTGTGTCAGGTTGTGTGTGTGTGTGTGTGTGTGTGTGTGTAGTTCTGTGTGTGTGTGTGTGGTTCTGTGTGTGTTTGTGTGTGTGTGTGTGTGTGTGGTTCTGTGTGTGTGTGTGTGTGTGGTTCTGTGTGTGTGTGTGTGTGTGGTTCTGTGTGTGTGTGTGTGTCTGAGTGGGTGTGTGTGTGTGTGTAGTTCTGTGTGTGTGTGTGTGGTTCTGTGTGTGTTTGTGTGTGTGTGTGTGTGTGTGTGTGGTTCTGTGTGTGTGTGTGTGTGTGGTTCTGTGTGTGTGTGTGTGTGTGGTTCTGTGTGTGTGTGTGTGTCTGAGTGGGTGTGTGTGTGTGGTTCTGTGTGTGTGTGTGTGTGTGTGTGTGTGTGTGTGTGTGTGTGTATGGTTCTGTGTGTGGTTCTGTGTGTGGTTCTGTGTGTGGTTCTGTGTGTGTCTGAGTGTGTGTGTGTGTGTGGTTCTGTGTGTGTGTGTGTGTGGTTCTGTGTGTGTGTGTGTGTGTGTGGTTCTGTGTGTGTGTGTGTGTGTGTGTGGTTCTGTGTGTGTGTGTGTGGTTCTGTGTGTGTGTGTGTGGTTCTGTGTGTGTGCGTGTGTGTGTGTGTGGTTCTGTATGTGTGTGTGTGTACCTGTGTGTGTGTGTGTGTGTGTGTGAGGTTCTCTGTGTGTGTGTGTGGTTCTGTGTGTGTGTGTGTGTGTGTGTGGTTCTGTGTGTGTGTGTGTGTGTGGTTCTGTGTGTGTGTGTGTGTGTGTGTGTAGTGTGTGTGTTGGTTCTGTGAGGTTCTCTGTGTGTGTGTGGTTCTGTGTGTGTGTGTGTGTGGTTCTGTGTGGTTCTGTGTGTGTGTGTGTGTATATGGTTCTGTCTGTGTGTGTGTGTGTATATGGTTCTGTCTGCGTGTGTGTGTGTGTGTGTGTGTGTATGGTTCTGTGTGTGTGTGTGTGGTTCTGTGTGTGTGTGTGTGTGGTTCTGTGTGTGTGTGTGTGTGTATATGGTTCTGTCTGTGTGTGTGTGTGTGTGTGTGTGTGTGTGTATGGTTCTGTGTGTGTGTGTGGTTTCTGTGTGTGTGTGTGTGTGTGTGTGGTTCTGTGTGTGAGTGTGTGTGTGTGTATGGTTCTGTGTGTGTGAGTGTGTATGGTTCTGTGTGTGTGTGTGTATGTGTTGTTCTGTGTGTGTGTGCGTGTGTGTGTGTGTGTGTGCGTGGTTCTGTGTGTGTGTGTGTGTGTGTGTGTGTGGTTCTGTGTGTGTGTGTATGTGTGTGGTGTTCTGTGTGTGTGTGTGTGTGTGTGTGCGTGTGGTTCTGTGTGTGTGTGTGTGTGTGTGTGTGGTTCTGTGTGTGTGTGTGTGTGTGTGTGTGTGTGTGTGTGTGTGTGTGTGTGTGAGTGAGGTTCTGTGTGTGTGTGTGTGTGGTTCTGTGTGTGTGTGTGGTTCTGTGTGTGTGTGTGAGGTTCTGTGTGTGTGTGTGTGGTTCTGTGTGTGTGTGTGTGTGTGTGGTGTGAGGTTCTGTGTGTGTGTGTGTGGTTCTGTGTGTGTGTGTGTGTGTGTGTGTGTGTGTATGGTTCTGTGTGTGTGTGTGTGTGTGTAGGCCTAAGCCCGTTGTTAGTGAGTGTTCCTGCAAATGCTTGCCCTAGACAGACATGAATGTGGTGTTTAAGAGGCTGTTAGATCGGAGCACGGCTACACAGAGAATAGACGCATCACTTGCAGAGCCGAGGAGCTCAGTTCAATCTGGCATCATGTTGGGCACAGACATTATGGGCTGAAGGGCCTGTTATCTCACGTTCAACAATGCGAATAATGATATCAATTAAAAATTCATTTAAGTTGAATGGAATTGAGATTAATTAGTGGTGGTTTCTTTCGGGTAACCCGTTTAAACTCTGTGATTGAAATTATTACGTAGGTTAGATTAAATATAGAACATAGAAACTTAGACAATAGGTGCAGGAGGAGGCCATTCGGCCCTTCGAGCCAGCACCGCCATTCATTGTGATCGTGGCTGATCATCCCCAATCAGTACCCCGTTCCTGCCTTCTCCCCCTGACTCCACTATCTTTAAGAGCCCTATCTAGCTCTCTCTTGAAAGAATTCTCTCCAGAGAACCGGCCTCCACCGCCCTCTGAGGCAGAGAATTCCACAGACTCACAACTCTCTCTGTGAGAAAAAGTGTTTCCTCGTCTCCGTTCTAAATGGCCGACCCCTTATTCTTTAACTGTGTGTGTGTGTGGCCCCTGGTTCTGGACTCCCCCAACATTGGGAACATGTTTCCTGCCTCTAGCGTGTCCCAACCCTTAGCAATCTTATATGTATCAGTGAGATACCCTCTCATCCTTCTAAACTCCAGAGTGTACAAGCCCAGCCGCTCCATTCTCTCAGCATATGACAGTCCCGCCATCCCGGGAATTAACCTGGTGAACCTACGCTGCACTCCCTCAATAGCAAGAATGTCCCTCCTCAAATTAGGGGACCAAAACTGCACACAATACTCCAGGTGTGGTCTCACTAGGGCCCTGTACAACTGCAGAAGTATGTTTTTAACATAGAAACATGGAAAATAGGTGCAGGAGTGGAGGGCCGTTCGGCCCTTCGAGCCTGCACCGCCATTCAATATGATCATGGCTGATCATCCAACTCAGTATCCTGTACCTGCCTTCTCTCCATACCCCCTGATCCCTTTAGCCACAAGGGCCACAGCTAACTCCCTCTTAAATATAGCCAATGAATTGTGCGTTTCATGTGAGGTTATCCACTTTGGTGGCAAAAAACAGGAAAGTAGACTATTATCTGAATGGTGGCCGATTAGGAAAAGGGGAGATGCAACAAGACCTGGGTGTCATGGTACACCAGTCATTGAAAGTAGGGCATGCAGGTGCAGCAGGCAGTGAAGAAAGCAAATGGTATGTTAGCATTCATAGCAAAAGGATTTGAGTATAGGAGTAGGAGCAGGGAGGTTCTACTGCAGTTGTACAGGGTCTTGGTGAGACCACACCTGGAGTATTGCGTACAGTTTTGGTCTCCTAATCTGAGGAAAGACATTCTTGCCATAGAGGGAGTACAGAGAAGGTTCACCAGACTGATTCCTGGGATGGCAGGACTTTCATATGAAGGAAGACTGGATAGACTCGGCTTGTACTCGCTAGAATTTAGAAGATTGAGGGGGGGATCTTATAGAAAATTCTTAAGGGGTTGGACAGGCTAGATGCAGGAAGATTGTTCCCGATGTTGGGGAAGTCCAGGACAAGGGGTCACACACACAGTTTAAGGATAAGTGGGTCCGTGTGTGTGTGTGTGTGTGTGTGTGTGTGTATGTCTGTGTGTGTGTGTGTCTGTGTGTGTGTCTGTATCTGTGTGTGTATCTGTGTGTGTGTGTGTGTGTGTGTGTGTTTAGAAGATTGAGGGGGGATCTTATAGAAACGTACAAAATTCTTCAGGGGCTGGACAGGCTAGATGCAGGAAGATTGTTCCCGATGTTGGGGAAGTCCAGGACAAGGGGCCACACACACAGTTTAAGGATAAGGGGGGAAATCTTTTAGGACCGAGATGAGAAAAATCATGTTTTTCACACACACAGAGAGTGGTGAATCTGTGGAATTCTCTGCCACAGAAGGTAGTTGAGGCCAGGCTATATTTAAGAGGGAGTTAGATGTGGCCCTTGTGGCTAAAGGGATCAGGGGGTATGGAGAGAAGGCAGGGATGGGATACTGAGTTGGATGATCAGCCATGATCATATTGAATGGCGGTGCAGGCTCGAAGGGCCGAATGGCCTCTACTCCTGCACCTATTGTCTATGTTTCTATGTTTCACAGTGGGTGGTTTATCCTCAGTGAGGGGAGGCCGTGTATCTGTAGCTCCATGCACAGCACACACTGTGATTGCCACACTTGCTGCCTTCATGGGTAATTGTTCCTCCAGGGGACAAGACACACTCCGACACGCTAGCACGGGGATTTCTCCGGGGCCCGGCACTCACGTTGCAGCCCCCCCCGTCCGGCAGGTGTGTGCCAGGTGTGACACTGAGCTGCCTTCCTCCAGTAAACAAAGAAACATAGACAATAGGTGCAGGAGTAGAGGCCATTCGGCCCTTCGAGCCTGCACCGCCATTCAATATGATCATGGCTGATCATCCAACTCAGTATCCCATCCCTGCCTTCTCTCCATACCCCCTGATCCCTTTAGCCACAAGGACCACATCTAACTCCCTCTTAAATATAGCCTGGCCTCAACTACCTTCTGTGGCAGAGAATTCCACAGATTCACCACTCTCTGTGTGTGAAAAAAAAAATGTTTTTCTCATCTCGGTCCTAAAAGATTTCCCCCTTATCCTTAAACTGTGTGTGTGGCCCCTTGTCATATAACCATATAACCATATAACAATTACAGCACGGAAACAGCCATCTCGACCCTTCTAGTCCGTGCCGAACACATAATCTCCCCTAGTCCCATATACCTGCGCTCAGACCATAACCCTCCATTCCCTTCCCATCCATATAACTATCCAATTTATTTTTTAAATGATAAAAACGAACCTGCCTCCACCACCTTCACTGGAAGCTCATTCCCACACAGCTACCACTCTCTGAGTAAAGAGTCTGGACTTCCCCAACATCGGGAACACTCTCTGTGTGAAAATGTTTTTCTCATCTCGGTCCTAAAAGACTTTCCCCCTTATCCTTAAACTGTGTGTGTGTGGCCCCTTGTTCTGGACTTCCCCAACATCGGGAACAATCTTCCTGCATCTAGCCTGTCCAACCCCTTAAGAATTTTGTAAGTTTCTATAAGATCCTCCCCTCAATCTTGTAAATTCTAGCGAGTACAAGCCGAGTCTATCCAGTCTTTCTTCATATGAAAGTCCTGACACATCCCAGGAATCAGTCTGGTGAACCTTCTCTGTACTCTGTACAAGAATGTCTTTCCTCAGATTAGGAGACCAAAACTGTACGCAATACTCCAGGTGTGGTCTCACCAAGACCCTGTACAACTGCAGTAGAACCTCCCTGCTCCTATACTCAAATCCTTTTGCTATGAATGCTAACATACCATTTGCTTTCTTCACTGCCTGCTGCACCTGCATGCCTACTTTCAATGACTGGTGTACCATGACACCCAGGTCTCGTTGCATCTCCCCTTTTCATAATCGGCCACCATTCAGATACTAAGGCCCATTGGCTGGTGATGCCAGTCTGTGCCCCTGGCCATGGCTAAGGGCATCTGTCGCACAGAGTGGGCACAGCTTGTGTGTGTGTGTGAAAGATATTGGCAACGCAATAGATATATATAGAGTGACAGATTGAGAGAGACACGGATATAGAGACAGGCAGAGATAGAGACAGGGGAGAGAGAGGGGGCAGAGATGTGGACAGAGATACATGGAGATAGAGAGAGACAGGGAGATGTGGAGACTGGGAGAGAGAGAGATATAGAATGAGAGAGAGAGAGAGAGAGAGATGGAGAGGGAGACAGAGAGAGAGAGAGAGAGAGAGAGAGAGATGGAGAGAGGGACAGAGAGAGAGAGAGAGAGAGTGACAGAGACAGACAGACAGAGAGAGAGACAGAATGAGAGAGAGAGAGAGATAGAGAAACAGAGATGGAGACAGACAGAGAGACAGAGAGAGAGAAAGAGAGAGAGAGAGAGACAGAGAGAGACAGACAGAATGAGAGATAGACACAGAGAGAGAGAGACAGACAGAATGAGAGAGACAGAGTGAGAGAGAGACAGAGAGAGAGACAGAGAGAGAGACAGAGAGAGAGGAGGAGAGAGATACAGACACAGAGACAGAGAGAGACAGAATGAGTGAGAGAGATATGGAGACTGGGAGAGACAGAAGGAGAGAGATACAGACAGAGAGAGAAAGAGAGAGTTCTACACAGAGAGATATTGAGAGGGAAATGGAGACAGAGAAACAGAGATAGAGACACAGAGAGACAGAAAGAGAGAGAGAGACAGACAGAGAGATGTGAGGTGCAGGAGGAGGCCATTCGGCCCTTCGAGCCAGCACCGCCATTCAATATGATCACGGCTGATCATCCCCAATCAGTACCCCGTTCCTGCCTTCTCCCCCCATATCCCCTGACTCCATTAGCCCCCAAGAGCCAAATCTGACTCTCTCTTGAAAACATACTAGATGATTGCAGTCAATGGTTTGTGGTACTGAGTCCAAAGGGGAAGTACAACGGGATCTGGGGGTCCTTGTTCATCAGTCTATGAAAGTAAGCATGCAGGTACAGCAGGCAGTGAAGAAAGCCAATGGCATGTTGGCCTTTGTAACAATAGGAGTCGAGTATAGGAGCAAAGTGGTCCTTCTGCAGTTGTACAGGGCCCTAGTGAGACCACACCTGGAGTATTGTGTGCAGTTATGGTCTCCAAATTTGAGGAAGGACATTCTTGCTATTGAGGGAGCCCAGCGTAGGTTCACCAGGTTAATTCCCGGGATGGCGGGGACTGTCATATGCTGAGAGAATGGAGCGGCTGTGGGCTTGTACACTCTGTGGAGTTTAGAAGGATGAGAAGGCATCTCATTGAAACATATAAGATAATTAAGGGTTTGGACATGCTAGAGGCAGGAAACATGTTCCCGATGTTGGGGGAGCCCAGAACCAGGGGCCACACACACACACACAGTTTAAGAATAAGGGGTCGGCCATTTAGAACGGAGATGAGGAAAAACGTTTTCACACAGAGAGTTGTGAGTCTGTGGAATTCTCTGCCTCAGAGGGCGGTGGAGGCCGGTTCTCTGGATACTTTCAAGAGAGAGCTAGATAGGGCTCTTAAAGATAGCGGAGTCAGGGGATATGGGGAGAAGGCAGGAACGGGGTACTGATTGGGGACGATCAGCCATGATCACTTTGAATGGCGGTGCTGGCTCGAGGGGCTGAATGGCCTCTACTGCTGCATCTGTTGCCACAACTGTCCCCATGAAGCCAAGCTGTCCCCTGAGTGTAAGTTTAGACAATAGGCGCAGAAGTAGAGGCCATTCGGCCCTTCGAGCCAGCCATGATCAGCCATTCAATGTGATCACGGCTGATCATCCCCAATCAGTACCCCGTTCCTGCCTTCTCCCCATATCCCCCGACTCCACCATCTTCAAGAGCCCTATCTAGCTCTCTCTTGAAGGCATCCAGAGAACCGGCCTCCACTGCCCTATGAGGCGGAGAATTTGGTTTCGAGATACAGCATGGAAACAGGCCCTTCAGCCCACCAGGTCCATGCTGGCCAGTGATCGCTGGACAATTTTACATTCGCCGGCAAACCTATACGTCTTTGAAGCGTGGGAGGAAACAGGAGAGAGCTTGCAAACTCCGCGGAGACAGCATCCGTAGACAGGATCGTAGACTGGCTCTGTTAGGCAGTATCTCTACTTCCCCACCCCTATCTCTCCTGAAGCGGACATCTAACTGGCATAGAACATCTCAGACAAGTTTAATTGGCGAGTATTGATTTTTTATTAGCCTATATCGCATGCACATGATATCCTAACGCCCCTGTTGCAGCCTTTGGGAATATCACGATCGATAGACCTCACAACACACACAGCAGCTCCAGATAACTTTGTCAAAACTATAGATAAACGCAAAAAGCTGGAGTTAGCTCAGCGGGTCAGGCAGCATCTCTGGAGAGAAGGAATAGGTGACGTTTCGGGTCGAGACCCTTCTTCAGACTGAGAGTCTGGGGATTTGAAAAGAGATATATAGCCGGTGGATTTAGAACAAATGGATGAAAGATATGCTTTAAAAAGTCACAATGAAAAGGATTTGAGTATAGGAGCAGGGAGGTTCTACTGCAGTTGTACAGGGTCTTGGTGAGACCACACCTGGAGTATTGCGTACAGTTTTGGTCTCCTAATCTGAGGACAGACATTCTTGCCATAGAGGATTTGAGTATAGGAGCAGGGAGGTTCTACTGCAGTTGTACAGGGTCTTGGTGAGATCACACCTGGAGTATTGCGTACAGTTTTTGGTCTCCTGATGTGAGGAAAGACATTCTTGCCATAGAGGGAGTACAGAGAAGGTTCACCAGACTGATTCCTGGGATGGCAGGACTTTCATATGAAGAAAGACTGGATAGACTCGGCTTGTACTCGCTAGAATTTAGAAGATCGAGGGGGGATCTTATAGAAACGTACAAAATTCTTAAGGGGTTGGACAGGATAGATGCAGGAAGATTGTTCCTGATGTTGGGGAAGTCCAGAACAAAGGGTCAACAACTTAAGGATAAGGGGGAAATCTTTTAGGACCGAGATGAGAAAAAACATTTTTCATACAGAGAGTGGTGAATCTGTGGAATTCTCTGCCACAGAAGGTAGTTGAGGCCACACAGTTCATTGGCTATATTTAAGAGGGAGTTAGATGTGGCCCTTGTGGCTAAAGGGATCAGGGGGTATGGAGAGAAGGCAGGTACGGGATAGGTGAGTTGGATGATCAGCCATGATCGTATTGAATGGCGGTGCAGGCTCGAAGGGCCGAATGGCCTCTACTCCTGCATCTATTTTCTATGTTTCTACGTACACTGGTGTTTCGAAGGATGAGAGGGCGTCTCGTTGAAACATATAAGATTATTAAGGGCTTGGACTTCCCCAACATCGGGAACAATCTTCCTGCATCTAGCCTGTGCAACCCCTGAAGAATTTTGTAAGTTTCTATAAGATCCCCCCTCAATCTTCTAAATTCTAGCGAGGGTGAGTTGTGCGTTTCATGTGAGGTTATCCACTTTGGTGGCAAAAACAGGAAAGTAGACTATTATCTAAATGGTGGCCGACTAGGAAAAGGGGAGATGCAACGAGACCTGGGTGTCATGGTACACCAGTCATTGAATGTAGGCATGCAGGTGCAGCAGGCAGTGAAGAAAGCAAATGGTATGTTAGCATTCATAGCAAAAGGATTTGAGTATAGGAGCAGGGAGGTTCTACTGCAGTTGTACAGGGTCTTGGAGAGACCGCACCTGGAGTATTGCGTACAGTTTTGGTCTCCTAATCTGAGGAAAGACATTCTTGCCATAGAGGGAGTACAGAGAAGGTTCACCAGACTGATTCCTGGGATGTCAGGACTTTCATATGGAGAAAGACTGGATAGACTCGGCGTCACACATGTGTGCGTGCATATGTGAGTGCGTGCACATGTGTGAGCGTGCGTGAGTGCATATGTGTGCATGTGTGTGTGCATGTGTGCGTGCGTGCGTGTGTGTGTGTGTGTTGCGTACGTGCATGTGTGTGTGTGCCTGCATGCACGTGTATGAGCGAGCATGTGTGCGTGCATGTGTGTGTGCGTGCGTGTGCACATGTATGAGCGTGCATGTGTGCGTGCATGCGTGTGTGTGTGCGTGCGTGTGTGCGTGCGTGTGTGTGCGCGTGCACGTGTGTCAGTGTGCGTGCATGCGTGCGTGCCTGTGCGTGTGCGTGCGTGTATAAACATGCACACACACCCTGGCCTCAGCAGAGAGAGAGAGAGAGGACTGCGAGCGGACCAGCCCGGTGGCGGGCAGCCCTAGTGCCCCCAGCTGACCTGCGACCTCTTGCCCCGCCAGGTTCTACTGGGACCTGGCCATGCTGCTGCTGATGGTGGGCAACCTGATCATCCTGCCGGTGGGAATCACCTTCTTCAAGGACGAGAACACCCCCCCCTGGGATTGTCTTCAACGTGGTGTCCGACACCTTCTTCCTCATCGACCTGGTGCTCAATTTCAGGACAGGCATTGTAGTGGAGGACAACACGGAGATAATACTGGACCCCCACATCATCAAGATGAAGTATCTGAAGAGCTGGTTCCTTGTGGACTTTGTCTCCTCCATCCCTGTCGACTATGTGTTTCTCATCGTGGACCTGGAGACCAGGGTGGACTCTGAGGTGTACAAGACCGCCAGGGCCCTGAGAATTGTCCGCTTTGCCAAGATCCTCCAGCCTCCTGAGACTCCTACGCTTGTCCCGTCTCATACGATACATACACCAGTGGGAGGAGGTGAGCTAACGGTGGAACAACGCGGTAGAGACCCCTGGTTCAATCCCGGGCCCGAGCTTGTACGCTTTTCTCCGAGATCTTCGGTTTTCCCAATAGTCAATAGTCAATAGTCAATTTAATTGTCATTTGGACCCCTTGAGGTCCAAACGAAATGCCGTTTCTGCAGCCGTACATTACAGACAAATAGACCCAAGACACAACATAATTTACATTTTACATAAACATCCATCACATTGCTGTGATGGAAGGCCAAAAAAACTTATCTCTCCACTGCACTCTCCCCCCCCCCGATGTCAGAGTCAAAGTCAAAGCCCCCGGCTGGCGATGGCGATTGTCCCGCGGCCATTAAAGCCACGCCGGGTGGTGCGAGGTCGCACACCGGGTCTTGGTGTTAGAGCCCCCGGCGTGCGCTCGCAGAGTCCCGCGGCCACTCCAAGCCGCGCGGGGCGGTGCTGTAAGGCCCCGCTCCAGGAGCTCTTCGACCCCGCAACTCGGGCGGGAGAAGTCGCCGTTGCGGGAGCCCTGAAAAGCGGTCTCCCTCCAGGGACCCGCGGGCTCCCGGTGCCGCCGTCCGCCAGACCCGCAGTAGCAGCCCTCCGAATCTCCGGAGGTCGGGCCGCAGCAACAGCAGCAGCAGCGCTCCACCACCGCTCCACCCGCTCCGGACTCGGCCAGCTCCGCGACGGTGACGGTGAGTGGTCAGCACCAGAGCCCCCGGTCTTCTCCTGTTGGAGGCCGCTCCTCGTTGCAGCCCCAACGATAACGGAGACCCGACAAGAAAAGGTCGGGTCTCCCGTGCAAAACTCAGCCCAAACTCCAAAGACGTGCAGGTTTGTAGGTTGTTATAAGAAGGAACTGTGCAGATGCTGGAATATCGAAAAAATGCTGGAGAAACTCAGCGGGTGAGGCAGCATCTATGGAGCGAGGGAAATAGGCAACATTTCGGGCCTGTATCGAGTTTGTACGCCCCCCTCCCCCTAGTGGGTTTTAGACAATAGACAATAGGTGCAGGTGTAGAGGCCATTTGGCCCTTCGAGCCAGCACCGCCATTCAATGTGATCATGGCTGATCATCCCCACTGCACACAATACTCCAGGTGTGGTCTCACCAGGGCTCTGTACAACTGCAGAAGGACCTCTTTGCTCCTATATGTCAAAAGGGATCAGGGGGTATGGAGAGAAGGCAGGTACAGGATACTGAGTTGGATGATCATATTGAATGGCAGTGCAGGCTCGAAGGGCCGAATGGCCTCTATGCCTGCACCTATTTTCTATGTTTCTATATTCGATTCCCCTATATTCGATTTAGGGGGCCAAAACTGCACACAATACTCCAGGTGTGGTCTCACTAGGGCCCTGTACAACTGCAGAAGGACCTCTTTGCTCCTATACTCAACTCCTCTTGTTATAAAGGCCAACAGGCCAAAACTGCACACAATACTCCAGGTGTGGTCTCGCCAGGGCCCTGTACAACTGCAGAAGGACCTCTTTGCTCCTATACTTGACTCCTCTTGTTACAAAGGCCAACATGCCATTCGCTTTCTTCACTGCCTGCTGTACCTGCATGCTTACATTCATAGACTGATGTACAAGGACCCCCAGATCCCGTAGTACTTCCGCTTTTCCCAACTTGACGCCATTTAGATAATAATCTGCCTTCCTGTTCTTGCCACCAAAGTGGATAACCTCACATTTATCCACATTAAACTTCATCTGCCATGCATCTGCCCACTCCCCCAACCTGTCCAAGTCACCCTGCATCCTCATAGCATCCTCCTCACAGTTCACACTGCCACCCAGCTTTGTGTCATCTGCAAATTTGCTAATGTTACTTTGAATCCCTTCATAGAAACATAAAAACATAGAAAATAGGTGCAGGAGTAGGCCATTCGGCCCTTCGAGCCTGCACCGCCATTCAATATGATCATGGCTGATCATCCAACTCAGTATCCCATCCCTGACTTCTCTCCATACCCCCTGATCCCTTTAGCCTCAAGGGCCACATCTAACTCCCTCTTAAATATAGTCAATGAACTGTGGCCTCAACTACCTTCTGTGGCAGATAATTCCACAGATTCACCACACTCTGTGTGAAAAATGTTTTCCTCATCTCTGTCCTAAAAGATTTCCCCCCTTATCCTTAAACTGTGTGTGGCCCCTTGTTCTGGACTTCCCCAACATCGGGAACAATCTTCCTGCATCTAGCCTGTCCAACCACTTAAGAATGTTGTAAGTTTCTATAAGATCCCCCCTCAATCTTCTAAATTCTAGCGAGTACAAGCCGAGTCTATCCAGTCTTTCTTCATATGAAAGTCCTGACATCCCAGGAATCAGTCTGGTGAACCTTCTCTGTACTCCCTCTATGGCAAGAATGTCTTTCCTCAGATTAGGAGACCAAAACTGTACGCAATACTCCAGGTGTGGTCTCACCAAGACCCTGTACAACTGCAGTAGAACCTCCCTGCTCCTATACTCAAATCCTTTTGCTATGAATGCTAACATACCATTCGCTTTCTTCACTGCCTGCTGCACCTGCATGCCTACTTTCAATGACTGGTGTACCATGGCACCCAGGTCTCGTTGCATCTCCCCTTTTCCTAATCGGCCACCATTCAGATAATAGTCTACTTTCCTGTTTTTTCCACCAAAGTGGATAACCTCACATTTATCCACATTAAACTTCATCTGCCACGCATTTGCCCACTCCCCAACCTGTCCAAGTCACCCTGCATCCTCATAGCATCCTCCTCACAGTTCACACTGCCCCCCAGCTTTGTGTCATCTGCAAATTTGCTAATGTTACTTTGAATCCCTTCAAAGTATTGCCATAGAGGGAGTGCAGAGACGGTTCACCAGACTGATTCCTGGGATGTTAGGACTGTCTTATGAAGAAAGACTGGATAGACTTGATTTATACTCTCTAGAATTTAGGAGATTGAGAGGGGATCTTATAGAAACGTACAAAATTCTTAGGGGGTTGGACAGGCTAGATGCAGGAAGATTGCTCCCGATGTTGGGGAAGTCCAGGACAAGGGGTCACAGCTTAAGGATAAGGGGGAAATCCTTTAAAACCGAGATGAGGAGAACTTTTTTCACACAGAGAGTGGTGAATCTCTGGAACTCTCTGCCACAGAGGGTAGTTGAGGCCACACAGTTCATTGGCTATATTTAAGAGGGAGTTAGATGTGGCCCTTGTGGCTAAGGGATCAGAGGGTATGGAGAGAAGGCAGGTACGGGATACTGAGTTGGATGATCAGCCATGATCATATTGAATGGCGGTGCAGGCTCGAAGGGCCGAATGGCCTCTACTCCTGCACCTAATTTCTATGTTTCTATGTTTCATCCAAATCATGGATGTATATTGTAAATAGCTGCTGGTCCCAGCACTGAGCCTTGCGGTACCCCACTAGTCACTGCCTGCCATCCTGAAAGGGACCCGTTAATCCCTACTCTCTGTTTCCTGTCTGCCAGCCACTTCTCTATCCACGTCAGCACTCTACCCCCAATACCATGACTCCGTGATCTTCAGTTTTCCAACCCTACACTCCAAAGACGTGCAGGTTTGTAGGTTGTTACAAGAAGGAACTGCAGATGCTGGAAAATCGAAGGTGGACAAAAATGCTGGAGAAACTCAGCGGGTGAGGCAGCATCTATGGAGCGAAGGAATAGGTGATGTTTCGGGTCGAGACCCTTCTGGAAACTCAGCGGGTGAGGCAGCATCTATGGAGCGAAGGAATAGGTGACGTTTCGGGTCGAGACCCTTCCGGGTCTCGACTCGAAACGTCACCTATTCCTTCGCTCCATAGATGCTGCCTCACCCACTGAGTTTCCAGAGTTTTGGTTTCGTCAAAATTCTAAATTGTCCCTGGTGTGTGTAGGATAGTGTTACAGGTGCACAACCTTTTATCCGAAATTCCAAATAACGAAAAGCTCCGAATAGCGGACATTTTTTCGGTCCTTGAAGAAAGGTCCTTGAAGACGTTCACCGAGGGCGGCCCGCAGAGGTGACAGCGGAACCTCCGGTCGGTCCTCGAAGAAAGGGGTTTTAAATCCCCATTCATAAAAGAGGTGAGAGTATATTGCGCGGGAGGGTTAATAATTGACAATCTGATGCTGCCTGCCCGCTGAGTTAAAAAGTTCCCATGGTAGACTCACGATACAGTCTTGGCGTGGGAACTTTTTAACTCGGCGAGGCAGGCAGTAGCAGATTGTCGCTCCCTACAGTTTCTCTGGAGTTGGAGGGACAGGGAGACACAGCGGCTTTTGAGAATGGTGGGCAATCACTTCCAAAGTTCTGCCCACACAGTCAGTACACCTCTCCTACACTTGTCTCCCGCACTAAGATCATCTCGCAGAGAATGATCCCAGCCTAACCCTCCCTATTCTGCAAGAAAAAAACTACATTGAAGACTCAAACTCGCGATCGAGTAACTGCCGGGATCGAGGCGCAAACTCGCGACCTTGCGGATATGAGCCGAGCACTCTACCACTGCGCCAGCCGTTAAAATCTACGCTAAAAATCTTCCCCTAAAAATCTTCCATTCCGAAAGCCGAAAAATTCCGAATTACGAAAAGTGTCTGGTCCCAAGGCATTCGGATAAAAGGTTGTGCACCTGTAGTACCAAAGTAAACTGAAATGCAAATTTAAAGCTGCTTGACGTGTACTTTTAAACCACAACCAAACTACAAATGGGCCCCGATGGTGGCAGTTGCCAGATTCTGACCACAATAGACAATAGGTGCAGGAGTGGGAGGCCATTCGGCCCTTCGAGCCAGCACCGCCATTCACGGTGATCACGGCTGATCATTCCCCAATCAGTACCCCGTTCCTGCCTTCTCCCCCATATCCCCGACTCTCTCTCTCGCTATCTTTAAGAGCCCTATCTAGCTCTCTCTTGAAAGAATTCTCTCCAGAGAACCGGCCTCCACCGCCCTCTGAGACAGAGAATTCCACAGACTCACAACTCTCTGTGTGAGAAAAAGTGTTTCCTCGTCTCCGTTCTAAATGGCTTTTACCCCTTATTCTTAAACTGTGTGTGTGTGGGGGCCCTGGTTCTGGACTCCCCCAACATTGGGAACATGTTTCCTGCCTCTAGCGTGTCCAAACCCTTAACAATCTTATATGTTTCAAAATAGGTGCAGGAGTAGAGGCCATTCGGCCCTTCCAGCCAGCACCACCATTCAATGTGATCGTGGCTGATCATCCCCAATCCTGCCTTCTCCCCATATCCCCTGACTCCGCTATCTTTAAGAGATCTATCTAGCTCTCTCTTGAAAGCATCCAGAGAATCTGCCTCCACCGCCCTCTGAGGCAGAGAATTCCACAGACTTAAGGGGTTGGACAGGCTAGATGCAGGAAGATTGTTCCCGATGTTGGGGAAGTCCAGGACAAGGGGCACACACACAGTTTAAGGATAAGGGGGAAATCTTTTATGACCGAGATGAGAAAAACATTTTTTTTTCACACACAGAGAGTGGTGAATCTGTGGAATTCTTAAGGGGTTGGACAGGCTAGATGCAGGAAGATTGTTCCCGATGTTGGGGAAGTCCAGAACAAGGGGCCACACGCATACAGTTTTAAGGATAAGGGGGAAATCTTTTAGGACCGCGATGAGAAAAACATTTTTTTTTCAAACACAGAGAGTGGTGAATCTGTGGAATTCTTAAGGGGTTGGACAGGCTAGATGCAGGAAGATTGTTCCCGATGTTGGGGAAGTCCAGAGCAAGGGGCCACACACAGTCTAAGAATAAAGGGAGGTCATTTAAGACTTACAAAATTCTTAAGGGGTTGGACAGGCTAGATGCAGGAAGATTGTTCCCGATGTTGGGGAAGTCCAGAACAAGGGGCCACACACACACAGTTTAAGGAGAAGAGGGAAGTCTTTTAGGACCGAGATGAGAAAAACATTTTTTTTTCCCCACACAGAGAGTGGTGAATCTGTGGAATTCTCTGCCACAGAAGGTAGTTGAGGCCACACAGTTCATTGGCTGTATTTAAGAGGGAGTTAGATGTGGCCCTTGTGGGATCAGGGGGTATGGAGAGAAGGCAGGGACGGGATACTGAGTTGGATGATCATATTGAATGGCGGTGCTGGTGCAGGCTCGAAGGGCCGAATGGCCTCTACTCCTGCACCTATTGTCTATGTTTCTATGTTCCTCTGACCCCGTCTCTCTCGCTGTGTTGGCCAGATCTTCCACATGACCTATGACCTTGCTAGTGCGGTGGTCCGTATCGTCAACTTGATCGGGATGATGTTGCTCCTGTGTCACTGGGATGGCTGCCTGCAATTCCTCGTGCCCATGTTGCAAGACTTCCCCGAAGACTGCTGGGTCTCCATCAACCACATGGTGGTGAGTCTTGTCAAGTCAAGTCAAGTTTATTTGTCACATACACATACGAGATGTGCAGTGAAATGAAAGTGGCAATGCTCGCGGACTTTTGTGCAAAAGACAAACAACAAAACAACCAAACAAATTATAAACACAATCATAACACACATATTCTTTTAACATAATAAATAATGGAAGGAAAAACGTTCAGTAGAGTTAGTCCCTGGTGAGATGGGCGTTTACAGTCCGAATTGCCTCTGGGAAGAAACTCCTTCTCAACCTCTCCGTTCTCACCGCATGGCAACGGAGGCGTTTGCCTGACCGTAGCAGCTGGAACAGTCCGTTGCAGGGGTGGAAGGGGTCTCCCATGATTTTGTTTGCTCTGGAGTTGCACCTCCTGTTGTATAGTTCCTGCAGGGGGGCGAGTGAAGTTCCCATAGTGCGTTCGGCCAAACGCACTACTCTCTGCAGAGCCTTCTTGTCCTGGGCAGAGCAATTCCCAAACCAGATGGTAATGTTCCCGGACAAGGTGCTTTCCACCGCCGCTGCGTAGAAGCACTGGAGGATCCTCGGAGAAACTCTGAATTTCCTCAATTGCCTGAGGTGGTAAAGGCGCTGCCTTGCCTTACTCACGAGTGCTGAGGCGTGTGATGCCCATGTCATATCCTCAGAGATGTGGACTGCCAAACTAAAAGTCAACTCGAGGGGGTTAGCAGAACCAAAAAAAACAGGCGGGAAAGAAAATGAGATGCGGGAGCTGGGAAGGGTAGGGGAAGGAAGGAGGGAGAAAGCAGGGACTACCTGAAATTGGGGAAGTCAATGTTCATACCTATGGGGTATAAACTGCCCAAGCGAAATATGATTAAGAAGGAACTGCAGATGCTGGAAAATCCAAGTGCTGGAGGAACTCAGCGGGTGAGGCAGCATCTATGGAGCGAAGGAAATAGGCGACGTTTTGGGTTGAGACCCTTCTTCAGACTGACGTCGGGTCGGGTGGGGGAAAAGTATAATAAGTGGTGGGGGAGCTGGGAAGGGGAGGGGAAGGAAGGAGAAAGCAGGGACTGCCTGAAATTGGGGAAGTCAAATGTTCATGCCACTTTTCACCACCCTCTGCAATGCCTTCGGGTCGGAGACAGAGCAGTTGCCGTACCACACTGTGATGCAGTTGGTAAGGATGCTCTCGATGGTGCAGCGGTAGAAGTTCACCAGGATCTGAGGAGACAGATGGACCTTCTTCAGTCTCCTCAGGAAGAAGAGACGCTGGTGAGCCTTCTTGATCAGAGTAGAGGTATTGTGGGTCCAAGAGAGGTCATCGGAGATGTTGACTCCCAGGAACCTGAAGCTAGAAACACGTTCCACCTCAAGTGCGACCTGTCACACCAGCGTGCGACTGCATGCGGCAAGTGCGACCTGTCCCACCAGCGTGCGACTGCATGCGGCAAGTGCGACCTGTCCCACCAGCGTGCGTCACCATGCGGCAAGTGCGACCTGTCCCACGACCTTGCGACTGCATGCGGCAAGCGCGACCAACCAGAAGCGGGGCCGCGCGGAGGTCGAGTGAGTGCCGTGAAGTTCGCGGGAAGTTCCGCGTGACGTACACCGTCAAGACGGCGGCGAGCCGGCGGGCCGTTGCCGCCCGGAATTCGTTACACTCCAGCGGGAGAGGCAGCATCTCTGGAGGGAAGGAACTGGGGATTTGGTGAAGGGGTAAAGTGTGTCTAATACTAACGGACTGTTCTCTTCCCCCCCCCCTCCGCCCGCCCGGCCAGAACGACTCATGGGGCAAGCAGTATTCGCACGCCCTGTTCAAGGCCATGAGCCACATGCTGTGCATCGGCTACGGGCAGCAGGCTCCGAGAGGCACGACGGACGTCTGGCTCACAATGCTCAGTATGATCGTTGGGGCCACGTGCTACGCTATGTTTATCGGCCACGCCACCGCGCTCATCCAGTCCCTCGACTCCTCGCGCAGGCAGTATCAGGAGAAGGTATGTACGCGGGCGGGTGGGGGAGAGAGGGAGAGGGAGGGGGGTGAGATGGCAGGAAAAATAGCTGCAGAATGAGTCCGAGATGAGAAAAACATTTTTCACCCACAGTCTCCACACACTGAGTATAAATCCGATTCAGATTCAATTTTAATTGTCATTGTCAGTGTACAGTACAGAGACAACGAAATGCATTAGCCTTTTCTAGCAACTAGCAAAAAATCAGCCCATAACTCACATACAACTCACCCTCGCTAGAATTCAGAAGATTGAGGGGGGATCTTAAGAGCAGGGAGGTTCCACTGCAGTTGTACAGGGTCTTGGTGAGACCACACCTGGAGTATTGCGTACAGTTTTGGTCTCCTAATCTGAGGAAAGACATTCTTGCCATAGAGGATTTGAGTATAGGAGCAGGGAGGTTCTACTGCAGTTGTACAGGGTCTTGGTGAGACCACACCTGGAGTATTGCGTACAGTTTTGGTCTCCTAATCTGAGGAAAGACATTCTTGCCATAGAGGATTTGAATATAGGAGCAGGGAGGTTCCACTGCAGTTGTACAGGGTCTTGGTGAGACCACACCTGGAGTATTGCGTACAGTTTTGGTCTCCTAATCTGAGGAAAGACATTCTTGCCATAGAGGATTTGAGTCTAGGAGCAGGGAGGTTCTACTGCAGTTGTACAGGGCCTTGGTGAGACCACACCTGGAGTATTGCGTACAGTTTTGGTCTCCTAATCTGAGGAAAGACACTCTTGCCATAGAGGGAGTACAGAGAAGGTTC
>JAWMAR010000198.1:3897291-3929791 GCA_036785375.1 Leucoraja ocellata
CTATGGAGAGAAGGAATGGGTGGCGTTTTGGGTCGAAACCCTTCAAGCGAAATACGAGGTGCTGTTCCTCCAATTTGTGCGCTGGGCCTCTCTCTGACAGTGGAGGAGGCCCAGGACAGAAAGGTTAGAGGGGGGAGTGGAAGGGGAGAGTTAAAGTGTTGATCAGGTAGGTTTAGGCGGAGTAGTTCAGCAAAACGATCGCCGAGCCTGCGCTTGGTCTCGCCGATATTTAGGAGTCACAGATTTCTTAACTCGGGATCGATGCTGACCTCGGTGCTGTCTTGTGTGGAGTTTGCACCTTCTCACTGCTCGGAGCACCCGTGGGTTTCCCCGGGGGCTCCGATATCCTCCCACATCCCAAAGATGCGTGGGGTTTGTAGGTTAGTTTTTTTTTAATTGCCCCCTGGCCTGTAGATGATGCATGCAAAAGAACTAGTGTGAATGGGCGATCGATGGTTGACGTGGACTCAGTTGGCCGAAGGACCTGTTTCCATTTTGTTTCTTACAATCAAAAACTAAACATAGAAACATAGAAAATAGGTGCAGTAGTAGAGGCCATTCGGCCCTTCGAGCCTGCACCGCCATTCGATATGATCATGGCTGATCATCCAACTCAGTATCCCCACATCAGTCTGAAGAAGGGTTTCGGCCCGAAACGTCGCCTATTTCCTTCACTCCATAGATGCTGCTGCACCCGTTGAGTTTCTCCAGCATTTTTGTCTACCGCCTGTTGATATAAGTCATATATATTAAACATAGAAACATAAAAAATTGGTGCAGTAGAGGCCATTCGGCCCTTTGAGCCTGCACCGCCATTCAATATGATCATGGCTGATCATCCAACTCAATATCCTGTACCTGCCTTCTCTCCATACCCCCTGATCCCTTTAGCCACAAGGGCCACATCTAACTCCCTCTTAAATATAGCCAATGAACTGGCCTCGACTACCTTCTGTGGCAAAGAATTCCACAGATGTGTAAAAAATGATTTTCTCATCTCGGTCCTAAAAGACTTCCCTCTTATCCTTAAACTGTGTGACCCCTAGTCCTGGACTTCCTCAACATCGGGAACATCTTCCTGCATCTAGCCTGTCCAAACCCTTAAGAATTTTGTCAGTTTCTATAAGAAATTACTAAAGATTGATGAATTGAATGTTTTACTCCAAAAGGCTGCAGATGCTAAGATACTGAGTATATTTAAGTGGGGAGTATAGATTTCTGGACACCAAAATGCGTCAAGGATTTTATTTAGAGATACAGCGTGGAAACAGGCCATTCGGCCCGCCGTGTTGCCACGACCAAGTCAAGTCTATTTGTCACATACACATACGAGACGTGCAGTGAAATGAAAAGTGCCAATGCTCGCACTGCACAAAGACAAACAAACAAACTACAAACAGAATGTAACAGATTCACATAATTATTTTCCATATTAAATATTGTGTTCTCTACAAAGACCAAAAAATTTGAACACATTACACCAATTCTTAAATCCTTACATTGGCTCCCAGTATGTCAGAGAATTGATTTCAAAATCCTGCTGCTCACCTATAAATCACTACATGGTTTAGGCCAAAGTATATCACTGACATGCATCCACTATATAAGCCTTCTAGACCGCTAAGATCTTCTGAGACCAATCTGTTAGTGATTCCCAGAGTAAATGCAAAACATGGGAAAGCAGGATTTAGTTACGATGCAACAAATAGCTGGAATAAACTTCCCGAGGATTTAAGACTTGCCCCAACTTTGACCACTTTTAAAACAAGACTGAAAACTTTTATGTTTACTTTAGCTTTCAGCTAAATCTTAACTACATTGCACTTTTAACTCTTGCACTTTTCTATAATGCATTTTTAATTTTGCTTTTCTTATAATTCTTCTATTTTATTTCATTTTATTATTTCATTTTATTGCATGACATGTTTTTATGTGAAGCGCTTTGTATGAAATGTGCTGTATAAATAAAGTTGCAAAGTTGCGGAAGGAAAAGGGGAAAAAAAACAGCAATTTAAAAAAAAAAAGCAGTAGATTGGTTCAGTAAAGTTAGTGGTACACAGAAAATGCTGGAGAAACTCAGCGGGTGCAGCAGCATCTATGGAGCGAAGGAAATAGGCAACGTTTCGGGCCGAAACCCTTCTTCAGACTGATGGGGGGGTGGGGGGGGCGGGGAGAAGAAAGGAAAAAGGAGGAGGTGGAGCCCGAAGGCTGGGGGATGGGAGGAGACAGCAGGAGGGCTGAGGAAGGGGAGGAGACAGCAAGGGCTAACAAAATTGGGAGAATTCAATATTCATGCCGCTGGGGTGCAGACTGCCCAAGCGGAATATGAGGTGCTGTTCCTCCAATTTCCGGTGTTGCTCGCTCTGGCCATGGAGGAGACCCAGGACAGAGAGGTCGGATACCATATAACCATATAACAATTACAGCACGGAAACAGGCCATCTCGACCCCTCTAGTCCGTGCCGAACACGTATTCTCCCCATGTCCATACACCTGCGTTCAGACCATAACCCTCCATTCCTTTCCCGTCCATATACCTATCCAATTCACTGGAAGCTCATTCCACACAGCCACCACTCTCTGAGTAAAGAAGCTCCCCTTGGTTGAATCTTCCCTACTCTCAGTGGAAAATCTTATCCCCGTCAACTCTGTCTATCCCTCTCATCATTTTAAAGACCTCTATCAAGTCCCCCCTTAACCTTCTGCGCTCCAAAGAATAAAGCCCTAACTTGTTCAACCTTTCTCTGTAACTTAGTTGCTGAAACCCAGGCAACATTCTAGTAAATCTCCTCTGTACTCTCTCTATTTTGTTGACATCCTTCCTATAACTAGGCGACCAAATTGTACACCATACTCCAAAAATTGGCCTCAACAATGCCTTGTACAGTTTTAACATTACATCCCAACGGAGTGGGCGGGGGAGTTGAAGTGCTGAGCCACCGGGAGGTCAGGTTGGTTATTGCGGACCCAGAGCGGAGGTATTCAGCGAAACGATCGCCCAACCTCCGCTTGGTCTCACCGTTATAGATCTGCTATATCGATACAGTAATGTTAGTCCCTGGTGAGATAGGGGTTTACAGTCCAAATGGCCGCTGGGAAGAAACTCCTTCTCAACCTCTCCGTTCTCACAGCATGGCAACGGAGGCGTTTGCCTGACCGTAGCAGCTGGAACAGTCCGTTGCAGGGGTGGAAGGGGTCTCCCGTGATCTTATTGGCTCTGGAGTTGCACCTCCTGATGTATAGTTCCTGCAGGGGGTAAGTGGAGTTCCCACAGTGCGTTCGGCCGAACGCACTACTCTCTGCAGAGCCTTCTTGTCCTGGGCAGAGCAATTCCCGAACCAGATTGTAATATTTCCGGACAAGATGCTCATGCTCTATTCCGATGCTACAACGGTGGTGTGAATGAACAGAAGCCAATTAACCTACAAATCTGCATGTCTTTGGGACGTGGGAGGGAACTGGAGCAGCTGGGAGAAAGTCCACGCAGTCACAGGGAGAACGTACAAAGTCTGTACAGACAGCACCCAAAGTCAGGACTGAGCCCAGTTCTCTTCTGATATAAACTCATATAAAATTATAAAAGACTGGACAAAGCTAGATGCAGGAAAAATGTTCCCAATGTTGGGCGAGTCCAGAACCAGGGGCCACACAGTCCTTCCTCCTCCTCTTGTCCCTCACCCAGGGAAGGGAGGGGAGAGGAGGAGGAGAGGGGAGGGGAGTGGAGAGGAGGGGAGAGGCGAGGAGAGGAGAGGAGAGGGGCGACTGAAGAGGGGAGTGGATGGAGGCAGTGCAGCGTAGGTTCACGAGATTGATCCCTGGGATGGCGGGACTGTCGTATGAGGAAAGATTGAAAAGACTAGGCTTGTATTCACTGGAGTTTAGAAGGATGAGGGGAAGATCTTATAGAAACATATAAAATTATAAAAGGACTGGACAAGCTAGATGCAGGAAAAATGTTCCCAATGTTGGGCGAGTCCAGAACCAGGGGCCACACACAGTCTTAGAATAAAGGGGAGGCCATTTAAGACTGAGGTGAGAAAAAACTTTTTCACCCAGAGAGTTGTGAGTTTGTGGAATTCCCTGCCACAGAGGGCAGTGGAGGCCAAGTCACTGGATGGATTTAGGAGAGAGTTACGCCCACTTAGGAA
This sequence comes from Leucoraja ocellata, assembly GCA_036785375.1. Taxonomy (NCBI): domain Eukaryota; kingdom Metazoa; phylum Chordata; class Chondrichthyes; order Rajiformes; family Rajidae; genus Leucoraja; species Leucoraja ocellata. The sequence goes on from JAWMAR010000198.1 coordinate 3,901,440, forward strand.
ACCTGAACGGAACCTCTGGAGACTTTGCGCCCCACCCAAGGTTTCCGTGCGGTTCCCGGAGGTTGCAGGTGGTTGCCGGAGGTTGCAGGTGGTGGAAGCAGGTAGGGAGACTGACAAAAACCTCCGGGAACCGCACGGAAACCTTGGGTGGGGCGCAAAGTCTCCAGAGGTTTCCGTTCAGGTTACCTAAGTGGGACAGGGGCATTAGATGGAGCTCTAGGGGCTGGTGGAGTCAGGGGATATGGGGAGAAGGCAGGCATGGGTTATTAATAGGGGAAAATCAGCCATGATCACAATGAATGGCGGTGCTGGCTCGAAGGGCCGAATGGCCTCCTGCACCTATTTTCTATGTTTCTATAACCATATAACAATTACAGCACGGAAACAGGCCATCTCGACCCTTCTAGTTCCGTGCCGAACACATAATCTCTCCTAGTCCCATCTACCTGCGCTCAAACCATAACCCTCCATTCCCTTCCCATCCATATAACTATCCAATTTATTTTTAAATGATAAAACGAACCTGCCTCCACCACCTTCACTGGAAGCTCATTCCACACAGCTACCACCCTCTGAGTAAAGAAGTTCCCCCTCATGTTACCCCTAAACTTCAGTCCCTTAATTCTCAAGTCATATCCCCTTGTTTGAATCTTCCCTACTCTCAGTGGGAAAAGCTTTTCCACGTCAACTCTGTCTATCCTTCTCATCATTTTAAAGACCTCTATCAAGTCCCCCCTTAACCTTCTGCGCTCCAAAGAATAAAGCCCTAACTTGTTCAACCTTTCTCTGTAACTTAGTTGCTGAAACCCAGGCAACATTCTAGTAAATCTCCTCTGTACTCTCTCTATTTTGTTGACATCCTTCTATAACTAGGCGACCAAAATTGTACCCCATACTCCAAAATTGGCCTCAACAATGCCTTGTACAATTTTAACATTACATCCCAACGGAGTGGGCGGGGGAGTTGAAGTGCTGAGCTACCGGGAGGCCAGGTTGGTTATTGCGGACCCAGAGCGGAGGTGTTCAGCGAAACGATCGCCCACCTCCGCTGGGTCTCACCGTTATAGATCTGCTATATCGATACAGTAAAGTTAGTCCCTGGTGAGATAGGGGTTTACAGTCCGAATGGCCGCTGGGAAGAAACTCCTTCTCATCCTCTCCGTTCTCACATGGTATAGGGTGATTTCACCAAAGGTCAAATGAGCGTAGATCCCCCCTCACGTGACCGAAAATTTTAACTGGAGGACATATCTCAGTTCGGTACATGTTAGTGAATGGGGAAACACTCACTTTCCCACCCGTTAAAAACGTGGAAAACGGCCGATTTTTGAGCTGAAATTTTCTGTGCTAGTCGGGGTGACCGTGAAGCACAGCGACCTAAATTTTCAGGCAAAAAAAAGATAGAAAGTAAGGTAATTACAAGAGGGAACTGAAGGTAGAAAACAGCGGAAGTGAACAGCCGACATTTGCCGTGGAGATTTAAAGATCCAAAATATCGGGAATTATCGCATTTGCTCGCTGAATTTCATCAAAAGTAAGGCATTATTAACTTAATTTTGATGAAATTCAGCGAGCAAACGCGATAATTCCCGATATTTTGGATCTTTAAATAACCACGGCAAATGTCGGCTGTTCACTTCCGCTGTTTTCTACCTTCAGTTCCTCTTGTAATTACCTTACTTTCTATCTTTTTTTGCCTGAAAATTTAGGTCGCTGTGCTTCACGGTCACCCCGACTAGCACAGAAAATTTCAGCTAAAAATCGGCCGTTTTCCATGTTTTTAACGGGTGGGAAAGTGTGTGTTTCCCCATTCACTAACATGTACCGAACTGAGATATGTCCTCCAGTTAAAATTTTCGGTCACGTGAGGGGGGATCTACGCTCATTTGACCTTTGGTGAAATCACCCTATTGAGAGAGATCGGCTATGATAAGATGAATGACAGAGTACATGCCAAGGCCAGATGGGCCACTGAATGCGTTTCCCCTTCACAGACTCACCATTTTGTTCCGTTTTTGCAGTGTTTCTGGATGGAGAATACACAAGAGTTAATAAAACACCGCAGGATGAGGCATCAACCGCTCCCAAACCTGAATCCGTGATGCCATGGCTCTCTCCCGTCTACCAGCTGGGCCCGGCTGAAGCAAGGAACTCTTTCCCTTTGTTCCCTAATGCCGTTTTCCGAACCTTCGGATTCTCTGATGGAGGGGGGGGGTCTCCGTCCGTCCCCCCTAGCCGCGAACTGTACAACTTCACCCCTGGACCCCTCTCCGCAGAAACCCATCGTCGGGATCCAGGGAAAGATGATGCAGCCTGCAGGCCTTCAAACAAACACATCACGCACGCAGGCTTCCCTTTACCTGGTGTAGTGTGTCGTATCTGTGGTCACTCTTCCTTAAATAAATGGGGCAATATCTCTGTCTGACTGCAGTATTTGTGTGGGTGACTGCAATTGAGTGGGTAACGTGGGCGTGGGGGGGGGGGGGGGTGAGTGATTGGGGATGATCAGAGCTAGATAGATCTCTTAAAGATAGCGGAGTCAGGGGATATGGGGAGAAGGCAGGAACGGGGTACTGATTGGGGATGATCAGCCACGATCACATTGAATGGCGGTGCAGGCTCGAAGGGCCGAATGGCCTCCTCCTGCACCTATTTTGAAACATATAAGATTGTTAATGGTTTGGACACGCTAGAGGCAGGAAACATGTTCTCGATGTTGGGGGAGTCCAGAACCAGGGGCCACACACACACACACACACAGTTTAAGAATAAGGAGTAAGCCATTTAGAACGGAGACGAGGAAACGCTTTTTCACCCAGAGAGTTGTGAGTCTGTGGAATTCTCTGCCTCAGAGGGCGGTGGAGGCCGGGTCTCTGGTGAGAATTTTTTCAAGAGACAGGCTCTTAAAGATAGTGAGAGAGAGTCAGGGGATATGGGGGAGAAGGCAGGACGGGTACTGATTGGGGAATGATCAGCCATGATCACAGTGAATGGCGGTGCTGGTTCGAAGGGCCGAATGGCCTCCTCCCACACCTATTGTCTGTGTATGATGAGGGACATTGGCACCCATTGAAGGGAGATATTGGCACCCATGAAGGCTTCGGAGGCCCAGGCGCAACTTTCATCATTGTTCAACCTGTCAAGGAGAAGCTATACTTCACCCTCGTTAGACCTCATTTGGACTACGCAGTTGCAGCATGGGACCCGTACACAAAACAAAAACATTATTTCCATCGAACGTGTCCAAAGACAGGCAGCTCGATTTGTTACTAACACCTATGAGAGAGATGCGAGTGCTAACAAACTTCTGGATTCACTGGTACACAAAAATGCTGGAGAAACTCAGCGGGTGCAGCAGCATCTATGGAGCGAAGGAATAGGTAACGTTTTGGGTCGGGACCCTTCTGGAAACTCAGCGGGTGGGGCAGCATCTATGGAGCGAAGGAATAGGTGACGTTTCGGGTCGAGACCCTTCCACAGACTGATGGGGGGGGGGGGGGGGGGGAGCGGGGAGAAGAAAGGGAAAAGGAGGAGGAGGAGGCTGAGGGATGGGAGGAGACAGCAAGGGCTAACAAAATTGGGAGAATTCAATGTTCAAATGTGCAGCAGCCTATTTCCTTCGCTCCATAGATGCTGCTGCACCCGCTGAGTTTCTCCAGCATTTTTGTGTACCTTCGATTTTCCAGCATCTCCAGTTCCTTCTTAAACCTTCTGAATTCACTGGTCGGGGTAGAACCCTCTCCAAGACGGACGTGAAGCTCGCCGTTTGACCTGATTTAAATGTTAAATAGGTCAGCTCGACATAGATTACAAGCCCTACACCAAACACAGACTAATTAAGAGCAGACGAGGGCATTCGATCCAATTTGAGATTCCAGCTACAAAGACAGATCAGGACAGCAATTCGTTCTTCCCCCGCACAATTAAAGCAAGGAATAATCTTCATCCTACCATAGTTACCCAACCAGATGCAACTAAATTTAAAGTAGCTCTTTCTTCCCAAAAAACCTTTCTGGGAAGAGTCTTCCCTCCAAGATCAAGATACAAGATACAATTTAATTGTCCACCACCTCCAGTTTAAATTCCATTTTGGAATATTTTGGAAGACCAAGAAAGAGATTGGCACCCATGAAACATAGAAAATAGGTGCAAGGGTAGGCCATTCGCCCCTTTGAGCCTGCACCGCCATTCAATATGATCATCCAACTCAGTATCCTGTACCTGCCTTCTCTCCATACCCCCTGATCCCTTTAGCCACAAGGGCCACATCTAACTCCCTCTTAAATATAGCCAATGAACTGTGGCCTCAACTACCTTCTGCGGCAGAGAATTCCACAGATTCACCACTCTCTGTGTGAAAAATGTTTTTCTCATCTCAGTCCTAAAAGATTTCCCTCTTATCCTTAAACTGTGTGTGGCCCCTTGTCCTGGACTTCCCCAACATCGGGAACAATCTTCCTGCATCTAGCCTGTCCAACCAACTTCATAATTTTGTAAGTTTCTATAAGATCCCTCCCTCAAACTTCTAAATTCTAGCGAGTACAAGCCGAGTCTATCCAGTCTTTCTTCATATGAAAGTCCTGCCATCCCAGGAATCAGTCTGGTGAACCTTCTCTGTACTCCCTCTATGGCAAGAATGTCTTTCCTCAGATTAGGAGACCAAAACTGTACGCAATACTCCAGATGTGGTCTCACCAAGACCCTGTACAACTGCAGTAGAACCTCCCTGCTCCTATACTCAAATCCTTGCATTGGCACCCATGATGATGAGGGACATTAGCACCCATGAAGAGACATTGACACCCATGAAGGGAGACATTGACACCCATGAAGGGACATTGGCACCCATGAAGGGAGACATTGACACCCATGAAGGGAGACATTGACACCCATGAAGGGAGACATTGACACCCATGAAGGGAGACGTTGGCACCCATGAAGGGAGACATTGACACCCATGAAGGGACATTGACACCCATGAAGGGACATTGACACCCATGAAGGGACATGGGCACCCATGAAGGGACATGGGCACCCATGAAGGGACATGGGCACCCATGAAGGGAGACATTGACACCCATGAAGGGACATTGACACCCATGAAGGGACATTGACACCCATGAAGGGACATTGACACCCATGAAGGGACATTGACACCCATGAAGGGAGACATTGACACCCATGAAGGGAGACATTGACACCCATGAAGGGAGACATTGACACCCATGAAGGGAGACATTGACACCCATGAAGGGAGACATTGGCACCCATGAAGGGAGACATTGACACCCATGAATGGACATGGGCACCCATGAAGGGACATTGACACCCATGAAGGGACATTGACACCCATGAAGGCCCCGGAGGCGGGAAATTTGAATCGTCGAGTCCGTCAACGGACACCAGGGGGGAGGGGCGATGTCTGACGGCAGCCATTGGGCGGGGCGGGTCTCCGAGGTCGATGATGGACGGGACGATCAACCAATCAGGTGCGTTGGTTTGGGCGGGACCAGTCCGTCAACGGGCGGGGGGTTCGACGTCTTCTGATGGACAGGAAACTGACCAATCAGACATGGCAAAGGGGGCGGGATATGTTGACGTCTACAGATGGGCGGGTCCAGTCCGTCAACGGGAGGGAGGTCCGATGTCAGCTGATGGACAGGAAGCTAGCCAATCAAACATGGCAAAGGGGGGCGGGACGCGATGACGTCTACAGATGGGCGGAACTGGACGCCAATCAGGTGGGAGGGAGTGGGCGGGAGCAGCGTGGTGGCGTCACAGAGGGCGTGGTCAGGCTGCCGTTGGTCGTCCAGAGGAGCAGCGGCGGCGGCGACGACGGAGAGGGGGGGGTCCGATGTGAGCTGATGGACAGGAAGCCGACCAATCAGACGTGGCAAAGGGGGCGGGAGATGATGACGCGCAGATTGACGGGTCTGACCGCCAATCAGGTGGGAGGGATTGGGCGGGAGCGTCGCGTCGGCGTGTGGGCGGGAGCAGCGTGGTGGCGTCACAGAGGGCGTGGTCAGACTGCCGTTGGTCACCCAGAGGAGCAGCGGCGGCGACGACGGAGAGAGAGAGAGAGTTTGCCGTCCGGAGGAATTCCGCCATCACGGATTTCTTGTGGGACAAGCACACTGGGCTGGCTGCGAAGGCGGTGAGGGGGAAGCGGCCGGCGGTGCGGTTGTTGCGGGCGGGTTTTGAGGCGCGGGCGAGCCTCGGGGGGGGGGGGGCTGCGGGCTGCGAACTGCGAGCTGCGGACGAGGAGACAAGATGGCGGTGCTGCTGCTGCTGCTGCCAAATGGCGGCCGGGGCCGGGGCGGGGGAATCGGGCCCGTCTACACCCTTTACCCGCCGCCGGCCCTCGCCAAAAAACCACGCTCCCCGTCGTTGTTGAGAGAGGAAGGCAAAACCGTGTGTGAAAAAAACGGGGGGGGGGGGGCGAATCCCAGTGGGGGAGGGGAGGAGGAGGGCGATTGCACATGCGCAGATCGCGCTGCCTGCTGGGAGTTGTAGTCCCCATTTATCAAAACATAGAAAATAGGTGCCATTCGGCCCTTCGAGCCAGCACCGCCATTCAATATGATCATTCAATTCTGCTCCTATCATAGAAAATAGGTGGAGAAGTAGAGACCATTCGGCCCTTCGAGCCTGCAACGCCATTCAATATGATCATTCAATTCTGCTCCTATCATAGAAACATAGAAAATAGGTGCAGGAGTAGGCCATTCGGCCCTTCATAGCATTCAATATGATAATTCAATTCTGCTCCTATCATAGAAGCATAGAAAATAGGTGCAGAAGTAGAGGCCATTCGGTCCTTCGAGCCTGCACCGCCATTCAATATGATCATTCAATTCTGCTCCTATCATAGAAACATAGAAAATATGTGCAGAAGTAGAGGCCATTCGGCCCTTCGAGCCAGCACCGCCATTCAATATGATCATTCAATTCTGCTCCTATCATAGAAAATAGGTGGAGAAGTAGAGACCATTCGGCCCTTCGAGCCTGCACCACCATTCAATATCATCATTCAATTCTGCTCCTATCATAGAAACATAGAAAATAGGTGCAGGAGTAGGCCATTCGGCCCTTCGAGCCAGCACTGCCATTCAATATGATCATTCAATTCTGCTCCTATCATAGAAACATAGAAAATAGGTGCAGTAGTAGGCCATTCGGCCCTTCATAGCATTCAATATGATCATTCAATTCTGCTCCTATCATAGAAGCATAGAAAATAGGTGCAGAAGTAGAGGCCATTCGGTCCTTCGAGCCTGCACCACCATTCAATATGATAATTCAATTCTGCTCCTATCATAGAAAATAGGTGCCAGGAGTAGGCCATTCGGCCCTTTGAGCCTGCACCGCCATTCAATATGATCATGGCTTAGTTACTCCAGCACTTTGTGCTCGGCGCCTGCAGTTCCTCACATCGCACATTCCCGGCCGGCGGAGATGAGGAAAGACTTCTTCACCCACAGAGTGGTAAATCTGTGCGATTCTCTGCCACAGAAGGCAGTGGTGGCCGATTCACTGGATGTTTCCAAGAGGGAGTTAGATTTAGCTCTTGGGGCTAACGGAATGAGGGGATATGGGGAGAAAGCAGGAACAGAGTTCTGATTACATAGAAAATAGGTGCAGGAGTAGGTCATTCAGCCCTTTGAGCCTGTACCGCCATTCAATATGATCATCCAACTCAGTATCCCATCCCTGCCTTCTCTCCATACCCCCTGATCCCTTTAGCCACAAGGGCCACATCTAACTCCCTCTTAAATATAGCCAATGAACTGTGTGGCCTCAACTACCTTCTGTGGCAGAGAATTCCACAGATTCACCACTCTCTGTGTGTGAAAAAAAAATGTTTTTCTCATCTCGGTCCTAAAAGATTTCCCCCTTATCCTTAAACTGTGACCCCCTTGTTCTGGACTTCTCCAACATCGGGAACAATCTTCCTGCATCTAGCCTGTCCAACCCCTTACGAATTTTGTAAGTTTCTATAAGATCCCCCCTCAATCTTCTAAATTCTAACGAGTACAAGTCAAGTCTATCCAGTCTTTCTTCATATGAAAGTCCTGCCATCCCAGGAATCAGTCTGGTGAACCTTCTCTGTACTCCCTCTATGGCATTCGATGTTAGCCCGGATGTTGACAAGAGAATTATAGACATCTGGATGTAGTAGAGTGAAAAACGTTTAACTGGAGCATCACTCAGCACCAGAACCTTGGGTGCTGAGTTACTCAGCACCCAAGGTTGGAGTAACTCAGTGGTGGGACAAAAGCAGTATCTCTGGAGAGGGGGAATGGGTTGAAGTTTCAGGTCGAGACCCTTCTTCGGATAATCAATGAAATGTTTGCATTTCCTTGATCAATGTCTGCTTTGATCTGAAGATAGACACAAAATGCTGGAGTTACTCAGCGGAACAGGCAGCATCCCTGGGGAGAAGGAACAGGTGATGTTTTGTGTAGAGCCTCTGCTTCAGACTGAGTCAAGTCAAGTCACTTTTATTTCTATAGCACATTTAAACAACTCTCGTTCACCAAAGTGCTTTACATTGGTGGAGGTACTAACGTTATACAACAGTGGTTCATTGATTAAGTGCATACATAAATACATACATATAGCCCTCCCTCAGAGGACGTCAAGAAAGCAAAGATGAGTTTTAAGTCTTGACTTAAAAGAGTCGATGGAGGGGGCAGTTCTGATGGGAAGAGGGATGCTGTTCCACAGTCTAGGAGCTGCAACCACAAAGGCGCGGTCGCCCCTGATCTTATGCCTAGACCGCGGGGATGTTCAGTAACCCCAAGTCAACCGATCTGAGGGACCTGGAGGTGGTGTGGTGGGTAAGCAGACGTTTGATGTAGGTGGGGGAAAGACCCAGATGGGGTCTTGGGCAAAAACGTCACCTGTTCCTTCTATCCAATATGCTGTCTGTCCTCCTGCGTTGCTATAGCATTTTGTGTCTATATTTGGTGTAAAACTGCATTTGCAGTTCAATCCTGCATATGTTGACAAGAGTAGATGGACACAAAATACTGAAAATAGAGATCTCTGGAGAGGAATGTGTGATGGAAGAAGGGTCTTTAGAATGGTTGAGGGATAGGTAACAACGAGGCATACAAACAGTAAAATTATTCAGGACCGTGAAACTGATCGGAGATCTAGAGAGGGGAGGGACGGAGACGGAGGGAAAGTAAGTGTTACTTTAAGTTGGGGAAATCAATCTTCATACTGCTGGGCTGTAAGCTGCCTAAGCGAAATATGAGGTGCTGTTCTTCCAATTTTTGTTGAGAACAGAGGCGGAGGAAGCTTGTAGCCCCATGTTCCGGAGAGTGTGTGTGTGCTGTTGATGTGTTGACAAGCAGAGCAACCCAGTTTACAGAAGGAAACATCCACAGTTACGGGAAATCCCAAAATAGAAAAACAAAGTCTTTTAAATGCTCTATTTTGGAGGAGGTGGTTGATTGAGGCAGGCACCATAACAACATTTAAAAGACACTTGGTTACAGGTATTGGAAAGGTTCAGAAGAATGACAGCCAAATGTCATCCAGCTTAGATGAGTGGTCAGCATGGAAGATTGGGCCGAAGGGCCTGTTTCTCTGCTGTGTGGCGGAACATTCAGCAAGGCAGACGGCAGCTGTGGCGAGGTAAAACAAAGGAGAGGGAAGAAGGGTCTTGACACGAAACGTCGCCCATTCCTTCTCTCCAGAGATGCTGCGTGTCCCGTTACAGCCTGTGAGTTACTCCAGCTTTTTGTGTCTTATCTTCGGGAAAACAAATAATGTTTGAGGAGGTACAGAAACTGGAGAAAACACAGTGCTGGAGTAAGTCAGTGGGTTAGGGAGCATTTGAAAGGTGGTGTTTTGTGTTGGAACCGTCCTTCAGACTATATGTGGTGGGGGGAAGGAGGAGGAAGAGGGGAAGGACTAGACGGGACAGGCAGATGGTTGGACAGATGTTCGGCAAAATAGTTGCCACGTGTTCACTTGGTTCTGTTGATGCAAATGGGGCATCGACGGCACCACTGTCTCCCCAGGCCCGCAACCTTGGGGTGATCTTTGATTCCACCCTCGCCCTTGAGCCTCACATCCGCCATGTCATTAAAACCTCCTTCTTTCATCTCCGCAACATCGCCAAAATCAGACCCTCTCTCACACCGCCCGCTGCTGAAAGACTCATCCATGCCTTCATCGCCTCCCGACTGGACTACTGCAGCTCACTTCTCCTTGGCATCAGCTCCACCTACATCAACCGACTCCAACTGGTCCAGAACGCAGCTGCCCGACTCATCACCCACACCAAATCCTGGCATCACATCACTCCAGTCCTCAAACAACTTCACTGGCTTCCCATCTCCCACCGGATCACCAACAAAATCCTGATCCTCACCTACAAAGCCCTCCACCATTTGGCCCCCCCATATCTCACTGACCTCCTCACCCCCTACCAACCCTCACGGTCCCTCAGATCCACATCAGCCGGTCTCCTCTCCATCCACAAATCCAACCTCCGCAGTTTTGGGGACAGAGCCTTCTCCAGGGCAGCTCCCAGGCTCTGGAACTCCCTCCCCCAACTGATCCGCAATTCCGTGTCCCTCACCATCTTCCAGTCCCGCCTCAAGACCCATCTCTTCACCTCTGCCTATCCTTAGCCCCACGTCCCCCTCCCTTTTCATCTGCGCTTGAATTGCCTCATATTGTGTTTTGAATTGAATTATGTCTTTAATTTGTGTACTAGTCATGTCTCTACTATTTATTTCATTCCGCTTACATGTTTTTCCTCTACTTGCTAAATTTTTGTAAGGTGTCCTTGAGACTCTTGAAAGGTGCCCATAAATAAAATTTATTATTATTATTATTATTATTTGACGTTATTGGAACATGCAGCTGAGAACTAATGTTGATGTGTTGGAGAACTTCCAGTCTCCTTTCAAATTAGCCGTGCTTCTCTGATGGCTGGCAGGCAGTACATTACTTCATTGGCACTTCCTTTTGTGGTGAAGATAGTTTGTCTTTGACAGTACACATCTTTCACATTGATCTGATTCTGCAATATTCCCATCTCCGGAACAGCAACATTAGTTTAGGATGTTATTGGGACTTGCATTCTGTCTGTCTATATCTTGGTATTGAATCTGCTTCTGGGATCTCCTTGGGAGATACTGTGGACCCTCCCCCCCCCCCCCCCCCCGTGATGCCTCCTCACCTCTGGACACAAACATCTCTGCATCGAGCCCAATCTTAATTTTGCATGTTTGAATAAGAGTTCTTTCCATTCTTCCGAGGGAATTTAGACAGAATTTTCAACAGTTCCTATTTTCATCATGCCACAACCAGAGAGAACCACAAACGTTATTCCCTTATCTTGTATCTATACACTGCAAATGGCTCAAATGTAATCATGTATTGTCTTTCTGCTTGCTGGAGAGCACGCAACAAAAACTTTTCACTGCACCTCGGCACACGTGACAATAAACATTCCCAGGAATCATTCAGGCAAGCCTTTGCTGAGCTCCCTCCATGACAAGTGTATCTGATAAGTACAAAGACCAATACAGTTGTGCTGCTGTTCTGTACTAGTGCGAGACATATTTACTCGTTTGGTTTAGAGATACAGCGCGGAAGTAGGCCCTTCGGCCCACCGGGTCCGTACCGACCAGCGATCCCTGCACATTAACGTTACCCTACACACACTAGGGTCAATTTTTGCATTTATACCAAGCCAAATAACCTACAAACCTGTATGTCTTTGGAGTGTGGGCGGAAAGCAAAGATCACGGCGAGAACCCACGTGGTCATGGGGAGAACGTGCAAACTCTGTACAGACAAGCACCTGTAGTGTTAAACCTGGGTCTCTGACGCTGTAAGGCGGCAACTCTAGCGTTGCGCCACCTTATTGCTCCTGCATCCAAAGCCTCTTGCTTTAAAAACATCATTTGCCACTTTAATTATTTGAACTTGTAGGCTGCACCCTTTGACCATTGCACAGGATCAGCCAGATTCCAAATCTATTTAACGTTTAGGGGTTAGGAGGGAGAGATAGATCAGCCATGATTGAATGGCGAGGTAGACTTAATGGTCAGAATGGTCTAATTCTACTCCTATTCCATACGACCATTTAAATAATGCTTTGCTGTTCTGGTTTCCTTGTGAAGTGGACATCTTCATGCCAGTCTGTGATATTAGCTCATCTGCCACACGCTTGCCCACTCACTCAACTTGTCCTAAGTCACCTTGAAGTTTCTCTGCATCACCCTCAAACCCCCACTCGGTTTATTGTTTTAAAAAAAAGATATACGCGCTGGAGTAACTCAGCAGGTAGACAAAAATGCTGGAGAAACTCAGCGGGTGAGGCAGCATCTGTGGAGCGAAGGAATAGGTGACGTTTCGGGTCGAGACCCGGAAGGGTCTCAACCTGAAACGTCACCTATCCCTTTGCTCCACAGATGCTGCCTCACTCGCTGAGTTTCCAGAGGGGTCTCGACCTGAAACGTCACCTATGCCTTCGCTCCATAGATGCTGCCTCACCCGCTGAGTTTCACCAGCATTTTTTGTCTACCTTCGATTTTCCAGCATCTGCAGTTCCTTCTTAAACAACGGAGTAACTCAAGCAGGTCAGGCGGCATTTCTGTGAAATATGGATAGGTGACATTTAGGTTCGGGACCCTTCAAATGGGATTCAAATGTCGCCTATCCAAAGGGACCTAACCCGAAACATCACCTATTCAGAGATGCTGCCGGACCTGCTGAGTTACTCCAGAACTTTGTGTCTATTTTTTTTAAAGAAATAATACATTTGGTTCCTTCATCCAAATCGTGTAAATGTTTTTCAAATGGTTGTGGACTCAACACTGATCCCTGCGTTACCCCACGAGTCACCGCCTGCCACCCGGAAAAGATCCTTTATTTCCTGCTATTTCCCCTTCAGCTACTAGTTATCAATTTGTGCCAATGTATTAACCATAAATGTTGTTATTGGCACATCAGCACCTTCTGCCCTGGCATTCGTATTGTTCCTGTCGGTTCTGGAAACCACCCAGCCACGGTGAATTGAGCGTCATGGACCCTCCCTTTCTTGTAAAGCCACTTGATTATTAATAGAAATTCCTCATTGTAACTTACCAGTAGAGTCAATAGACAATAGGTGCAGGAGTAGGCCATTCAATGTGGTCATGGCTGATCATCCCCAATCAGTTCCTGCCTTCTCCCCATATCCCCTGACTCCGTTATTTTTAAGAGCCCCATCTAGCTCTTTAAGAGCCCTATCTAGTCGTACAGGACCAAAGCAGGCCCTTTGGCCCAAGTTGTGCATGCTGACCAACATGCCCCATCTAAGCTAGTTCTTAGCCAATTGACCCATATCCCGCTAAACCTTTACTGTCCATGTACCTGTCCAAATGTCTTATTGTCGTAATACACCGGTTGTGGGAAGTACTTGAAGTACTTTAGACAATAGGTGCAGGAGTAGGCCATTCGGGCCCTTTGAGCCAGCACCGCCATTCAATGTGATTGAAGATTGGATCAGGAGGATGTAATTTAGCATCTCGCTCACTCTCCGTGAGTTGGCCACGATGCGGCTCTGCTCCGCTCTGCTGCCTGAACTACAATGACCCCTCTTTTTTTTTTCCAGATGCCTCGTTTGAGGCGGTACCGCTCATCAGACCGAGAGAGCCGGGAGAGTTACCACGACCGTTACCGGCGAAGCAGGCGGGGCAGGCGGAGGTCACGGTCGAGGAGCAGCGACCGGGACAGGCGGCACAGGAACGAGAGTTACATGAGGTCCAGAAGGTTGGTTCCTTTTCCTGCCTGTTTAAACCTTCAGCTTGAATCACTGCAGTGGAACTAGAATTTGAGTTTAAGAGCAAGGAGGTCCTACTGCAGTTGTACAGCGCCCTGGTGAGATCGCACCTGGAGTATTGTGTACAGTGTCCATCCTCATCCTAACTTGAGGATGGACATTCTTGCCATATAGGAAGTGCAGCATAGGTTCACCAGGTTAATTCCCGGGATGGCGGAACAGACATTTTATGAAAGAATGGGTCGACTGGGCTTGCATTCACTGGAATTTAGAAGGATGAGAGGGAATCTTATAGAAACATATAAAATTCTTATAAGATTGGACAGGTTGGATGCAGGAAAAATGTTCCTGATGTTGGGGGAATCCAGAACACAGTTTTAAGAATAAGGGGTAGGCCATTTAAGACTGAGTTGAGAAAAAACTTTTTCACCCAGAGAGTTGTGAATCTGTGGAAGTCTCTGCCACGGCAGGCAGTGGAGGCTCTCTGTGTGAAAAAAAAAATTCTTATCCCGGTCCTAAAAGACTTCCCCCTCATCCTCAAATTGTTCTGGACTTCCCCAACATCGGGAACAATCTAACTGCATCTTGCATCTTCACACAGACAGCACTAGATGTCAGGGTTGAACCAAAAATGTGAAGTACGTCACCAAAAGATTTTTAGGCGCAGTGGGTCATGGCTCGGGATCTCTCGTTAATGGTGTCTCGTTTGGATTGCCGGTCTCCATCCTGGTCAGCTGCTGGGTTGCCTGGTAGTCGTTTTGACCTGCTGCGGCAGGCACTGGCTGCTTTGGACGTGATTTAGCTTTGAAGCCCGTGAACCCTGGCCAGGGTGGACCGTCACTGCATGCCCATATCCCATCTCGGGGTAGCCAAGCATGGTCGGACAGTGTGCCTCTCCACAGAGCCTCGTCGGTGACTGAGCCAGTTGTGCCAGCACATCCCCACCGACCAAGATCACCTCCAGTTTAGATTCCATTTGGAATATTTTGTGGAGAACCAAGAACCAAGAAGAGATGGGCAGGGATCTATGAAATGTGTAACTTGGCCGCCCAAGTTAACATATGAGTCACCAGTCAGTCACTTGCCTTCAGGCAAGTAGTTACCGGTTAGACCTGTCTGTTGCTTTTTTAGTAAATGAGTGCACAACATTGTCAAACCGATTTGAAACTAGAAACAATCGACTGCCCACAGGCAGTTTGCATGCATGACCCGATCCTAATGCTGCGTGGGACTTAATACTGCATTGAGTCTGTGTAGATCACTCCCCATGGGTCAGTACATTCACCTGTCATGCCTATTCGCTGCATTGAATTGGCCGAGGCAGGGAGAAGAGGCAGGCAGGACAGTGGTGCAGATGCTCGAGTAGTTGCCTCGTAGCTCCAGAGACCTGGGTTCGATTCTGCCCTCAGGATGCTGTCTGTGTGGAGTTTGCACGTTTAGTTTAGTGATACAGCGCGGAAACAGGCCATTGGGCCCTTCAAGCCAGCACCACCATTCACTGTGATCATGGCTGATCATCCACATTCAGTACCCCGTTCCTTTGCCTTCTCACCATATCCCCCGACTCCGCAGTCTTTAAGAGCTCTATCTAAATTTTACATTTACACCAAGCCAATTAACCTGCAAACCTGTGCGTCTTTGGAGCGTGGGAGGAAACCGAAGATCTCGGAGAAATCCCAAGCAGGTCACGGGGAGAACGTACAAACTCCATACAGACAACATAGAAACATAGAAATTAGGTGCAGGAGTAGGCCATTCGGCCCTTCGAGCCTGCACCGCCATTCAATATGATCATGGCTGATCATCCAACTCAGTATCCCGTACCTGCCTTCTCTCCATACCCCCTGATCCCCTTAGCCACAAGGGCCACATCTAACTCCCTCTTAAATATAGCCAATGAACTGGCCTCAACTACCCTCTGTGGCAGAGAGTTCCAGAGATTCACCACTCTCCGTGTGAAAAAATTTCTTCTCATCTCGGTTTTAAAGGATTTCCCCCTTATCCTTAAGCTGTGACCCCTTGTCCTGGACTTCCCTAACATCGGAAGCAATCTTCCTGCATCTAGCCTGTCCAACCCCTTAAGAATTTTGTAAGTTTCTATAAGATCCCCTCTCAATCTCCTAAATTCTAGAGAGTATAAACCAAGTCTATCCAGTCTTTCTTCATAAGACAGTCCTGACATCCCAGGAATCAGTCTGGTGAACCTCCCTGCACTCCGGGGGAGTTTACAGAGGGCCAATTAACAACACCTGTAATCAGGATCAAACCCGGATCTCTGGCGCAGTAAGGCAGCAACTCTACCCGCTACACCATCGTTCTGGTGGGTTTCCTCCGGGTAAGCTTCCCAAATGTAGCTGCTTCCCAACCAGGCCGGCTGCTGCACTGGCCTTTGCTACTTTGGTCATTTTAAATCATTGAAAAAGCAATGTTTCAACTATTGATTAATTTAAGGTAGATAAAAATACTGGAGGAACTCAGCGGGTGAGGCAGCATCTGTGGAGCGAAGGAACAGGTGACGTTTCGTGTGGACCCTTCTTTAGACTTGATTAATTTATTAGTTTAGAGATAAAATGATTAATATAGAGATGGTCCAACAATGAACATTTTCACCAAGAGAGTGGTTGGAATCTGAAATGTACTTCTGTAGTGGGTGGTGGAGGCACAGATTCTCACAACATTTAAATATCTCAGCAAGCACTTTCCCATTGATCGATCTGAAGATGAAGCATGGAAACAGGCCCTTCGGCCCAACGAGTCCATGCCGACCATCAATCGCCCGTTTACATTAGTTCTTTGTTATTCCACTTTCTCATCCACTCCCTGCACACAAGGGGGAGTTTACAGTGGGCCAATTAACCTACAAAACCCACACATTTCTGGGATGTGGGAGGAAATCCCACAGGGAGCACGTACAGACTCTGTTTCTATGCTATATAACTCTCACTATAATATACATTGATCTCTAGCCGAGGAAAATCAATGGATGTTGGAAATCTGAAATCGAGTAAGACCATATTTGGAATATTGCGTACAGTTTTGGTCTAATTTGAGGAAGGACATCCTTGTGATTGAGGCAGTGCAGCGTAGGTTCACCAGATTGATCCCTGGGATGGCGGGACTGTCATATGAGGAAAGACTAGGCTTGTATTCACTGGTGTTTAGAAGGATGAGAGGGGGATCTTATAGAAACATATAAAATTGTAAAAGGACTGGACAAGCTAGATGCAGGACAAATGTTCCCAATGTTGGGCGAGTCCAGAACCAGGGGCCACAGTCTTAGAATTAAGGGGAGGCCATTTAGGACTGAGGCGAGAAAAAAAAATTTTCACCCAAAGAGTTGTGAATTTGTGGAATTCCCTGCCGCAGAGGGCAGTGGAGGCCAAATCACTGAATGGATTTAAGAGAGAGTTAGATAGAGCTCTAGGGGCTGGTGGAGTCAAGGGATATGGGGAGAAGGCAGGCACGGGTTATTGATTGGGGGCGATCAGCCATGATCACAATGAATGGCGATGCTGGCTCGAAGGGCCGAATGGCCTCCTCCTGCACCTATTTTCTATGTAAATGGAAAATGCTAATAACTCTGGAGGTCAAACAGCATTTGTGGAGAGGAACGGGCCTGAAATGATAATTGTGTTTCTCCTTCCACAAATCTCCAGAGCTCGCAGCATTTTCTGTTTTGAATCCTAATACAGTCCTTATTCCGTGGGCTGGCTGTGCCTGTACATTGATTGCTGATATTTTTTATTCCCCTTATTCATAATTTTAAGTGCATCTAATCTGATTTTCTTTTGCGTGCCAATGCTTTTATGGAAACAAACATATGTCCCTGAAAGTTAGAGCTCACAACTGCAACGCTGGTCTATTTGTCCTTTGAATACTCCTCCTGTGTTCTTCCTAGTGACACAGCACGAAAACAGACCCTTCGGCCCAATTTGCTCATGACTACAAAGACGCCCCTTCGACACTAGTCCCACCTGCCTGCATTTGGCCCATGTCCCTCTAAACCTATCCATGTACCTGTCCAAAGGCTGCCCACCTCAACTCTTTCTCTGTGTTGCCCCTCGGGTTGCAATTTCCCCTTAAACCTTTATACATTGGTTCTTGATTTCCCTACTCTGGGTAAAAGACTCTGCATTTACTCAATCTATTCCCCTCCTGATCCAAAGCGCCTCTATAAGATCACTCCTCGTCCTCCTGCGCTCCAATGCTAACCAGCCTCGCCATATAGATCAGGCCCTCATGACCTGGCAACATCCTTGTAAATCCTCCCCCCACTCTTTCCAGCTTAACAACTAGCAGGTTGACAAAACACAGTGCTCCAAATGTACACAAAAAAAGCTGGAGAAACTCAGCGGATGCTGCAGCATCTATGGAGCGAAGGAAATAGGCAACGTTTCGGCCCGAAACGTTGCCTATTTCCTTCGCTCCATAGATGCTGCTGCACCTGCTGAGTTTCTCCAGCTTTTTAGTCTACCATCGATTTTCCAGCATCTGCAGCTCCTTCTTAAACACAGTGCTCCAAATGTTTTAAGAAGGAACTGCAGATGCTGGAAAATTGAAGGTAGACAAAAATGCTGGAGGAACTCAGCGGGTTGAGGCAGCATCTATGGAACGAAGGAAATAGGCAACGTTTTGGATCGAAATTCCACAGATTCACCACTTTCTGTGTGAAAAATCGTTGTCTCTGTACTGTACACTGTACACTGACAATGACAATTAAATTGAATCTGAATCTCAATCTGAAATGTTTTTCTCATCTCGGTCCTAAAAGACTTCCACCTTATCCTTAAACTGTGACTTCCATCCACCTTTCAATGCCCAACCGATCAAGATCCTGCTGCCATTTTCGCCGTCCACCATACCACCCATTCAAGCGTCCTCTGCGTACTTACTAATCATGCATTCTCATCCAAGTCGTTGTTATAAACACAAACAGCAGTGGGGCCCAGCACTGATCCCCGAGGCATACCACTAGTTACAAGCCTCCAGTCAGAAAAACAACTTTCCACCATCACCCTCTGCTTCCTTCGATTGAAGCCAGTTCTCTTTCCAGTCGGTTAACTCTCGAGATCCCATGCGATCTAACCTTCCAGAGCAGCCTAACATGTGGAAACCTTATGGAATGCCTTTCTGAAGCATGAATAGACAACGTATACAACTTTACCCTCTGTTTAAGAAGGAACTGCAGATGCGGGAGAATCGAAGGTTACACAAAAAAGCTGGAGAAACTCAGCGGGTGCAGCAGCATCTATGGAGCGAAGGAAATAGGCAACGTTTCGTCCCGAAACGTTGCCTATTTCCTTCGCTCCATAGATGCTGCTGCACCCGCTGAGTTTCTCCAACTTTACCCTCTGACTGTTTTTGGTTACTTTATTAAAAAACGCAATGATTTCATGTACTAGAGGTCAGGACAACCTGTGTTTCAAATCCCTGGGTAATGAGACAAGGGGGGGGGGGGGATACAAATAACCACAGCAGCCCCCCGACACCCCACAATTAGGCGCATGCAGCCTTGTCAAGGCCCAGCTTTACTCCAAACACCTACAATCCAAAGGTACACAAAAAAGCTGGAGAAACTCAGAGGGTGCAGCAGCATCTATGGAGCGAAGGAAATAGTTTCGAGCCGAAACCCTTCTTCAGAAGAAGATACTGTGCCTGAAGAAAGGTTTTGGCCCGAAACATGGCCTTTTTCAAGCCTGAAAAGGGGTTTTTGGCCCGAAACGTTGCCTTTTTCCTTCGAATAGATGCTGCTGCACCCGCTGAGTTTCTCCAGCTTTTTTGTGTACCTTCGACTTTGTACGATAGACTCCCCCAACATCGGTAACATGTTTCCTGCCTCTAGAGGCAGGAAACGTGTTACCGATGTTGGGGGAGTCCAGAACCAGGGGCCACACACACACAGTTTAAGAATAAGGAGTAAGCCATTTGGAACGGAGACGATTTAGAGGAAACACTTTTTCTCACACAGAGAGTTGTGAGTCTGTGGAATTCTCTGCCTCAGAGGGCGGTGGAGGCCGGTTCTCTGGATGCTTTCAAGAGAGAGCTAGATAAGGCTCTTAAAAAATATCTATCTTTCTTAAAGCTCAAAAAATGAAGGGGTACAACAAATGTGATAAGATATATGTGGTGTGTACTACTGTAACTTATTGCGCTTCTCAAAAAAATTAAATAAATAAATAGACATCGGGGTCGGGATACGGGGAGAAGGCAGGGACGGGGTACTGATTGGGGATGGTCACGTTGAATGGCTCGAAGGGCCAAATTGGCCACCTCCTGCACTTATTGTCTATCGTCTATAACCGAGGCCACGGCCTCCTGAGGAGGAGTTGGAACGGAACGGTGAAAAAAATCAAACATAGAAACATAGAAATTAGGTGCAGGAGTAGGCCATTCGGCCCTTCGAGCCTGCACCGCCATTCAGTATGATCATGGCTGATCATCCAACTCAGTATCCCGTACCTGCCTTCTCTCCATACCCTCTGATCCCCTTAGCCACAAGGGCCACATCTAACTCCCTCTTAAATATAGCCAATGAACTGGCCTCGACTACCCTCTGTGGCAGAGAGTTCCAGAGATTCACCACTCTCTGTGTGAAAAAAGTTCTTCTCATCTCGGTTTTAAAGGATTTCCCCTTTATCCTTAAGCTGTGACCCCTTGTCCTGGACTTCCCCAACATCGGGAACAATCTTCCTGCATCTAGCCTGTCCAACCCCTTAAGAATTTTGTAAGTTTGTGGTAAGTACGTAGAATGTATGTAGGAGCACATGAATGTCTTATAGTGGCTCGTAATGTTAACGGCAGGTACTCGGGAAACACAGAAACTCGTGAAGTATTTTCAACAGTGTGAAAAATTTCCAAGAGTTAAAAAATACTCTTGGGTGAAGTACCACTAGTTTGATTATTTTTTTTTACTCTGGTGAGCTCTTGTGTGAACTCACATCGTGGGGCAGGGGCTTTACATCAATGGGACAGGCAGCATCTCTGGAGAGAAGGAATGGATGACGCCACTCCTTCGACACTCTCTGTGAGAAAAAAGTGTTTCCTTATCTCCGTTTTAATGGCTTATTCCTTATTCTTAAACTGTGTGTGTGTGTGTGGCCCCTGGTTCTGGACTCCCCCAACATCGGGAACATGTTTCCTGCCTCAAACCCGTGTCCAACCCCTTAACAACCATATAAACCAGATAACAATTACAGCACGGAAACAGGCCATCTCGACCCTTCTAGTCCGTGCCAAACACATATTCTCCCTAGTCCCATCTACCTGCGTTCAGATCATAATCCTCCATACCTTTCCCGTCCATATAACTATCCAATTTATTTTTAAATGATAAAAACGAACCTGCCTCCACCACCTTCACTGGAAGCTCATTCCACACAGCCACCACTCTCTGAGTAAAGAAGTTCCCCCTCATGTTACCCCTAAACTTCTGTCCCTTAATTCTCAAGTCATGTCCCCTTGTTTGAATCTTCCCTACTCTCAGTGGGAAAAGCTTATCCACGTCAACTCTGTCTATCCCTCTCATCATTTTAAAGACCTCTATCAAGTCCCCCCTTAACCTTCTGCGCTCCAAAGAATAAAGCCCTAACTTGTTCAACCTTTCTCTGTAACTTAGTTGCTGAAACCCAGGCAACATTCTAGTAAATCTCCTCTGTACTCTCTCTATTTTGTTGACATCCTTCCTATAATTAGGCGACCAAAATTGTACACCATACTCCAAAATTGGCCTCACCAATGCCTTGTACAATTTTAACATTACATCCCAACTTCTATACTCAATGCTCTGATTTATAAAGGCCAGCACACCAAAAGCTTTCTTTACCACCCTATCTACACGAGATTCCACCTTCAGGGAACTGTGCACAGTTATTCCTAGATCCCTCTGTTCACCTGCATTCTTCAATTCCCTACCATTTACCATGTACGTCCTATTTTGATTTGTCCTGCCAAGATGTAGCACCTCACACTTATCAGCATCAAGAAGGCTCATCAGCGTCTCTTCTTCCTGAGGAGACTGAAGAAGGTCCATCTGTCTCCTCAGATCCTGGTGCACTTCTACCGCTGCACCATCGAGAGCATCCTTACCAACTGCATCACAGTATGGTATGGCAACTGCTCTGTCTCCGACCGGAAGGCATTGCAGAGGGTGGTGAAAATTGCCCAACGCATCACCGGTTCCACGCTCCCTCCATTGAGTCTGTCCAAAGCAAGCGTTGTCTGCGGAGGGCGCTCAGCATCGCCAAGGACTGCTCTCACCCCAACCATGGACTGTTTACCCTCCTACCATCCGGGAGGCGCTACAGGTCTCTCCGTTGCCGAACCAGCAGGTCGAGGAACAGCTTCTTTCCGGCGGCTGTCACTCTACTCAACAACGTACCTCGGTGACTGCCAATCACCACCCCCCCCACCCCCCCGGACACTTATTATTTTTTCAAATCGTTTGCTATGTCGCTCTTCAAGGGAGATGCTAAATGCATTTCGTTGTCTCTGTACTGTACACTGACAATGACAATTAAAATTGAATCTGAATCTGAATCTAAACTCCATCTACCATCTTTCAGCCCACTCTTCCAACTGGCATAATAACCTTATATGTTTCAACCATTGTACCACTCCTGACGCCCTGTTCTTCCCCCATTCCCCGCAGCATCGGGAACTGCTCGTGCGACAGGCGACTGTACAACGAGAGGAGGTACTGCGATGCGTACCGGGGCAACTACAGCCGGGACCAGGGCGACGGCTACCACCCGCCGGAGTACTGCGCGCGCAACTCGTACGACTACCGGCGCTCGCACGAACGCGGCAGGAGCTACAGGAGTCGGAAGAGCAGCAGACGTAAGCACAAACGACGGCGCCATCGAAGCAGGTCATATAGCCGCTCCTCCTCGGTGAGTATTTCCTCCTTCTACTTAGTATATCAGTGTCTTTTTGTTCTTACAGCCTCAAGCAATTGGGTAAGTAGAGCCATTTTTCTTCTCGTCCTTTGCGGTTGTGTGGACTGTTTATAAGGTGGAACACTTGCAGGGGGCCCAAGGGTTCTGGGGGGGGTGGGGGGGGGGGGGGGGGCAGGGAACCAGTAGCGGTCTGTCGGCCTTGTGGGGCTAGGGTGGTCTCATTCAGTGGACCATTCCACTAGGAATACTGGGGGGGGGGGGAGTGGGAGTGGGATTTCCCTTGGCCTGGGGTGCACTTGGAGTAAACCAACTCCCAGGGCACACGAAGAGCCGCCTGCTCCATTCCATGGAGAAGGAGCGCTACATCTGAGGGGTGTTACTATTATGCACACCCTCCCCACCCCACCAGACTCTGTCTCGGGGTGTGTGTGTGTGTGTATTTGTGGGCAGAACCTGCAGTTAAGTGAACGCTTGAAGCAGGGATGTCTGAAGAAGGGTCTCGACCCGAAACGCCACCCATTCCTTCTCTCCAGAGACGCTGCCCCGTCCCGTTACTCCAGCATCTTGATTTGAACCAGCATCTCCAGTTCTTTCCTTCACTTGCTGAGGCCACTCTCTCCCCTTCCCTTCCTCCTTCTTCCACTTCCTTTACACTCCTTCCTCTCGTCCTCCTGCTCATCACTCCTTTATCCTCCCCCACTCTCCTCCCTCTGCAGCTCTCTCCTCTTCCTTCCTTCCCCACTCTCCGCTCTCTCTCCCCCTCTCTCCCTCTCTTTCTTCCCTCCATCCCCATCTCGCCCTTTTCTTCCCCCTCCATCTCTCACCCTCTTTCCATCTCTCTCCCTTATCTCTTTCTCTCTCTCTCTCTCTCTCCCTATGTCCCCCATCATAGAAACATAGACAATAGGTGCAGGAGTAGGCCATTCAGCCCTTCGAGCCTGCACCGCCATTCGATATGATCATGGCTGATCATCCAACTCGGTATCCCATCCCTGCCTTCTCTCCATACCCCCTGATCCCATTCGCCACAAGGGCCACATCTAACTCCCTTTTAAATATAGCCAATGAACTGTGTGGCCTCAACTACCTTCTGTGGCAGAGAATTCCACAGATTCACCACTCTCTGTGTGAAAAATGAATTTCTCCTCTCGGTCCTAAAAGATTTCCCCTTTATCCTTAAACTGGTGACTTCTGGACTTCCCCAACATCGGGAACAATCTTCCTGCATCTAGCCTGTCCAACCCCTTAAGAATTTTGTAAGTTTCTATAAGATCCCCCCCCTCAATCTTAAAATTCTAACGTGTCTCTCTCCTCTCTCCCTCCCAGCCCTCTAGCCCGTTGCGTTGTTCTCATTGCCCGAGCTGCTGTCATATCCCCCCCCCCCCCCCCCCCCCCCGTTACAATCTCCACGATGTGATCACGTGGGTCAGAGCCAGTGTCCAACTGTGGCCGGGAGACACGTTTATATAACCGAGCCTTGTGACCCACCAGGTGTTTGTCCTCTCCTGCACTGCAGAAGGCTCTGAGGGAGCGTTTGGGTGTGTTTCCGTCCCCTCTCCCTAACCCTCCATTAACACTGTCCTGCCCGTGAAGCCGGTTTGCCTTTGGTGTTGAGGGTGTTGAGATATGGACCAGGCAGAATGACCTGGCCAGGACAGGAGGCAGTTTGACTGTGCACGTCGTGCTTGCAATGTTATTGACAAATGATCAGCTGGATTAGAATTGGGCGCCTGGATAAGATTGGGCAAGTTAATGCACTGTGCGGTAGAACGCAAGAGTTGGGAGCATTTACTGGGGACGGGTTGCAGCGATATTACGTTTCACATCCCCCGCCCGCTGAGCCAACGCCAACGAGTCACTTCCTCCCGCGCCCCAAAGACGTGCAGATTTGTAACTTAATTGCCTTGGTATAAGTGTAAATTGTCCCGTGTGTGTGTGTGTGTGTGTGGGGGGGGGGGGGATAGTGTTAATGTGCGGGGATAGCCGGTCGGTCGGCACGGACTCGGTGGGCCGAAGGGCCTGTTTCCGTGCTGTATCTCTAAACTAAGCGGCATCTGTCGCATGCTCAGCCGGGAGGAACCCCAGCAGCATGCACGTGGCTGCGACTGCTGCACCCTGCCTGGGCCAACAAACAGCAAGGGAGTAGTTGTGGGGGGGGGAGCTTACAATGAAAACACAATAATATCACTGCAACTCTCCTGGGAGTTAGCGTTTTAAGTGCCGTTGATAAATTAACTGCTTTAAGTAATGATTTATTGGGTCTGCTGATAAAAAAGTTTGCTTTTTAAATTAAACCTTGCTTTTAAACTGTTTTGAGCGGGGTGGGAAAGGTTGTAGGTTGGGGGTTTTTTGAAATGTTCGTTACTTTTTTTATTTTCTGAGTTAGTACTTTGTATCTTGACATGTTCCCTTGCAATATCCCTATCGTTATATATCCTCTGTGGGCGTATCAATTGCCTGGAATCTTGACAATCTGGCAATCGACCACTACGTCGCTGCCTCCCCTTCTTCTCTACGAATGCGAACATCCCCAAACCGTCCAATGTGGCTGGCTGCTGGTTTTGGAAAATGTCTCTCTCCAATTTGGCTTGGATGATGGTTTTGCTGGGGCGCCTCTGTGTGCTGCTGTCGCCACTCGACCCCCCGGGGAACCTGCGAGCGCAGCGGAGTCATCAGAGCAGCAGGAGGGCCAAGAGTGTGGAAGATGACAACGAGGGGCACCTGATCTATCGCACCGGCGACTGGCTACAAGAACGATGTACAAGCTTAAGTCGTAACTTCATTTAGCTCTAATAGTTAAGATCCCGAAAAAAAAAAAAAAAAAAAAAAGTTGCAGAAATCTCATTGCTGTTTTTATTTTCTAATCTCCCCCCCCCTTCCTCCTCCTCCTGCTTATTTTTTTATGTTTATACTTGTTATAATTTACCCTAAATGCAGGAAAATAATATTGTACAGAAGTCTTTTTTTTCTCAGCAGATGGTGTTATATGCTTTCTGCTTCAGCCATGTGCCTTTCTTGTACTGACAATACTGACAAAAGTGCAAAACAAAAACTCTGTAATGAGAAGAGCCCTTGTAATTTACCTACAGTCTGCCTTGTTCTTTTTTTAAAATGTTGCTCTCCTTCAGTCCCATCTGAGAGTCTCATTTTTGCTTTCTTTCTCTCTTTCCTTGTCAGATGAGATTGTTAGCACTTTAGGTGAAGGAACCTTTGGCAAAGTCATAGAATGCATTGACCATCGAAGGTAAGTGCCAGCTGCTTCCGTCTCCTTCCCTCCCTCCCTCCCTCCCTCCCTTCCCCGAGCCAAAGTCACAGTTAGACACAAGCACACAGCGGTCAGGCAGCATCTCTGGAGAAAAGGTGACCTTTCAGCTTGAAAATAGACACAAAATGCTGGAGTAACTCAGCGGGTGAGGCAGCATCTATGGAGCAAAGGGAATAGGTGACGTTTCAGGTCGAGACCCCTCTGGAAAACTCAGCGAGTGAGGCAGCATCTGTGGAGCAAAGGGATAGGTGACGTTTCAGGTCGAGACCCTTCCGGGTCTCGACCCGAAACGTCACCTATTCCTTCGCTCCACAGATGCTGCCTTCACCCGCTGAGTTTCTCCAGCATTTTTGTCTACCTGCTGAGTTACTCCAGCGCGTATATCTTTTTTTAAAACAATAAACCGAGTGGGGGTTTGAGGGCGATGCATAGAAACTTCAAGGTGAGTGAGTGGGCAAGCGTGTGGCAGATAGAGCTAATATCACAGACCGACATGAAGATGTCCACTTCACAAGGAAACCAGAACAGCAAAGCATTATTTAAATGGTCGTATGGTCATATGGAATAGGAGTAGAATTAGATCATTCGGACCATCAAGTCTACTCCGCCATTCAATCATGGCTGATCTATCTCTCCCCTACCTAACGGTGAAGGGGCCCAATCTTGGTTTATACTTGGTTTGTACTCTCCAAATCTGAGGAAGGACATTATTGCCATAGAGGGAGTGCAGTGAAGGTTCACCAGACTGATTCCTGGGATGTCAGGACTGTCTTATGAAGAAAGACTGGATAGACTTGGTTTATACTCTCTAGAATTTAGGAGATTGAGAGGGGATCTTATAGAAACTTACAAAATTCTTAAGGGGTTGGACAGGCTAGATGCAGGAAGATTGCTCCCGATGTTGGGGAAGTCCAGGACAAGGGGTCACAGCTTAAGATAAGGGGGAAATCCTTTAAAACCGAGATGAGAAGAACTTTTTTCACACAGAGTGGTGAATCTTTGGAACTCTCTGCCACAGAGGGTAGTCGAGGCCAGTTCATTGGCTATATTTAAGAGGGAGTTAGATGTGGCCCTTGTGGCCAAGGGGATCAGAGGGTATGGGGAGAAGGCAGGTACGGGATACTGAGTTGGATGATCAGCCATGATCATATTGAATGGCGGTGCAGGCTCGAAGGGCCGAATGGCCTACTCCTGCACCTAATTTCTATGTTTCTATCTACAAGTACAAGTGGCAAATGACCTGAAACGTCACCTATTCCTTCACTCCATAGATGCTGCTTCCCCCGCTGAGTTTCTCCAGCAATTTCGTGTACCTTCGATTTTCCAGCATCTGCAGTTCCTTCTTAAGCACATCGGGAACATGTTTCCTGCCTCTAGCATGTCCAAGCCCTTAGCAATCTTATATGTTTCAATGAGATTTCCTCTCATTCTTCTAAACGCCAGAGTGTACAAGCCCAGCCGTTCCATTCTCTCAGCATGTGACAGTCCCGCCATCCCAGAAATTAACCTTGCGTTTCCAATGCGGGAGTTTCTCCAGCATTTTTGTCCACCTATCTATCCATGGTCTCTCCAGAGATGCTGCCTGTCCCGCTGAGTTACTCCAGCTTTTTGTGTCTATCTAAGGTTCAGACCAGCGTCTGCTGTTCCTTCCTACACAGTAACTCAGGACCACTCTCTGGTTGTGGTAGGATGGTTCAGTTGCCTGATAACAGCTGGGAAGAATGTGGAAGAAAGAACCGCAGATGCTGGTAAAATCGTAGGTAGACAAAATGCTGGAGTAACTCAGTGGGTGAGGCAGCATCCATGGAGAGAAGGAATGGGCGGGGTTTCGGCTCGGAAGAAGGGTCTCGACCTGAAACGTCACCCATTCCTTCTCTCCAGAGACGCTGCCTGTCCCGCTGAGCTACTTCCAACACTTTGTGTCTACCAACAGCTGGGAAGAAACAGTCCCTAAATCTGGACGTTGTGTTTAAGAAGGAACTGCAGATGCTGGAAGATCGAAGGTACACAAAATTGCTGGAGAAACTCAGCGGGTGCAGCAGCATCTATGGAGCGAAGGAAATAGGCGACGTTTCGGGACGAAACGTCGCCTATTTCCTTCGCTCCATAGATGCTGCTGCACCCGCTGAGTTTCTCCAGCAATTTTGTTTACCCTAAATCTGGTCCGTAGTTTGTAGTAATACCTGTTGCATTGGCGAGGCTGCACCTCCTGACTGTTCCAACTGTGTCTTCACAGGGGTAGCTCTCGAGTGGCCCTTAAAATAATAAAGAATGTGGAGAAATATAGAGAGGCCGCCCGTCTAGAAATCAACGTGCTGGAAAAAATCAACGTACAAGATCCCGAAAACAAATTGTAAGTAACGTCGCGGAACTTATTTGTACAGAATTGTAGGTCTCC
>JAWMAR010000198.1:3934791-3954160 GCA_036785375.1 Leucoraja ocellata
ACATCTCTAGTCTTCCCTCTTCCCCTGACACTCAGTCTGAAGAAGGGCCTTCCCCCTCAGCCACCATTGGGTCACTCGACATTTCCTTGATCATCGTCCGCTTTGATCTGTCATTTTCACACCTCGCCCTTCCACATCTCTAGTCTTCCCTCTTCCCCCTGACACTCGGTCTGAAGAAGGGTCTGGACCCGAAACGTCGCCCATTCCTTCTCTCCAGAGATGCTGCATGTCTCGCTGAGTTACTCCAGCGTTTTGAGTCCATCTTCGGTGTAAACCAGCATCTGCAGTTCCCTTCTGCACTTTTTGTCTGCTTTGATTTGTTGTTTTCACACCTTACTCCTCCCTATCGCTAGTGTCCCTCTCCCCCGACTCTCAGCCTGAAGGGTCTCGACCCTGGGCGTCATCCAATCCTTCTCTCCAGAGATGCTGCCTGTCCCAGCTGATGTTACTCCAGCTTTTTTGTGTCTATCTTCACTCTTTGTGTGTGTCTGATCCTTGAGTGTGTGTGTGTGTGTGACGAGTCTGTGGAATTCTCTGCCTCAGAGGACGGTGGAGGCCGGTTCTCTGGATGCTTTCAAGAGAGAGCTAGATAGGGCTCTTAAAAATAGCGGAGTCAGGGGATATGGGGAGAAGGCAGGAACGGGCTACTGATTGTGGATGATCAGCCATGATCACATTGAATGGCGGTGCTGGGTCGAATGGCCTGCTCCTGCACCTATTGTCTATTGTCTATTGTTCTATCAGTAACTGGTGTAGGTGGATATTGGGGAGAGGTTAATGCCAAGGGAATAGCCGCTGGAGGCCGACAACAGCCTGGGACTTGCCTGGAACACGTTCGAACTAGAACGTGGACGTTGAACATGGTGCCTCTTGCTCAGCAGATTATTCCTGGAGACTTGCCAATCGGGGAACAGCGTTATGGTGATGTGTGGGGAGGAACTGCAGATGCTGGTTTAAACCGAAGATAGACACAAAAAGCTGGGGTAACATCAGCGGGACGGGCAGCATCGCTGGAGAGAAGCAACGGGTGGCGTCTCGGGTCGAGGCCCTTCTTCAGACTGAGGGAAAGGCGAAAGGAGAGATATGGACAATGATGTAGAGAGATAAAGAATTGTCTGAAGAAAGGTCTCAAGCCGAAACATCACCTATTCATGTTCTCCAAAGATGCTGCCTGACCCGCTGAGTTACTCCAGCTTTGTGTGTCTGTCTTCAGTTTAAAGCAGCAGCTGTAATTCCTTCTTAAACACTTTTCTCCCCCCCAGGGTGGAAATGGCCAACACTAAAGAACGTAGCTTTAAGGTGAGAGGGGGAAAGATGAATTGAGATGTGCGGGGCAGCTTTTAATACACACAGGGTGGTGGGGGCCTGGCACGCATTGCCAGGGAAACAGATACAGGAATTACATTTGAGGCTTTTGGATGACGATAGACAATAGGTGCAGGAGTAGAGGCCATTCGGCCCTTCACCGCCAGCACCGCCATTCACTGTGATCATCCCCAATCAGTTCCTGCCTTCTCCTCATATCCCTCGATTCCAATAGCCCCAAGAGCTAAATCTTAACTATCTCTTGAAAACATCCAGTGAATCTACATGAAATTAGGGACAAAGGTTTAGGGGTAATATGAGGGGGAACTTCTTTACGCAGAGAGTGGTGGCGGTGTGGAATGAGCTCCCAGTGGAAGTGGTGGAGGCAGGTTCATTGGTATCATTTAAAAATAAATTGGATAGGCATATGGATGAGAAGGGAATGGAGGGTTATGGTATGAGTGCAGGCAGGTGGGACTAAGGGAAAAAAATTTGTTCGGCATGGACTTGTAGGGCCGAGATGGCCTGTTTCCGTGCTGTAATTGTTATATGGTTATATGGGAAATAAAGGGGGGGCCATTTAAGACTGAGGTGAAC
Organism: Leucoraja ocellata; assembly: GCA_036785375.1. Lineage (NCBI taxonomy): Eukaryota > Metazoa > Chordata > Chondrichthyes > Rajiformes > Rajidae > Leucoraja > Leucoraja ocellata. The sequence continues at coordinate 3,936,694 of JAWMAR010000198.1, forward strand.
ATCGGGAACAATCTTCCTGCATCTGGCCTGTCGAGACCTGGATGGGATGAATTTCAGGAAGGACATCCTTGTGATTGAGGCAGTGCAGCGTAGGTTCACCAGATCGATCCCTGGGATGGCGGGACTGTCATATGAGGAAAGATTGAAAAGACTAGGCTTGTATTCACTGGAGTTTAGAAGGATGAGGGAGGAATCTTATAGAAACATATAAAATTATAGAAGGACTGGACAAGCTAGATGCAGGAAAAATGTTCCCAATGTTGGGCGAGTCCAGAACCAGGGGCCACACACAGTCTTAGAATAAACGGGAGGTCATTTAAGACTGAGGTGAGAAAAAACGTTTTCACCCAGAGAGTTGTGAGTTTGTGGAATTCCCTGCCACAGAGGGCGGGGCAGTGGAGGCCAAGTCACTGGATGGATTTAAGAGAGAGTTAGATGGAGCTCTAGTGGAGTCGGGGATATGGGGACGGGTTATTGATTGGAGACGATCAGCCATGATTACAATGAATGGTTACTCGAATGGCCTCCTCTTGCACCGATTTTCTATGTAATATTCTGACTCTGAACCAGTCGATCTTCATTTTCAGGGTGAAGAAGGGTTTCGGCCCGAAACGTCGCCTATTTCCTTCGCTCCATAGATGCTGCTGCACCCGCTGAGTTTCTCCAGCAATTTTGTGTACCTTCCATATTTCCAGCATCTGCACAGTTCCTTCTTGAACACTTCATTCTCAGGGTTATTGTTTTAACTTGTGGTCTAACAGATCTCTCTGCAGTCCTTCCTTCCTCACCAAGCCGTGCTTTTGCAAAAGGGTTCTCTCTTTCCCGATGTCGTCGATTAGACGTCAAATTCAGCCCTGTTGATGTCTGGTGTGTTTGCGTTGGTCTAACGCTGCTTCTTCTTGTTGTCCCCCCCCCGTCCCCCCCCCTCAGAGCTCGGCTGGTCCCAGCCCTGTGACGTGTGGAGTATCGGCTGCATCGTCTTTGAATATTACCTCGGCTTCACCCTGTTCCAGGTAAGTTTTGACGCCCGGCCACCCGCCCCCCGCCCGGTACGTTCACGCACGATGCCCGCGCCTAGTTTCCCTGAAGCCCATCCCTTTCCGTTTGCAGACCCACGACAACCGCGAGCACCTGGCCATGATGGAGCGGATCCTGGGCCCTATTCCCGCACGGATGATCCGAAAGACCAGGTGAGGCGAGGCGAGGCGAGGCGAGGCGCCCCTCGGAAGCGATCGGTTCAGCTTCTCGTCACCTGTACCGAGAAAAGCTTTTAGACAATCGACAATAGGTGCAGGAGTTGGCCATTCGGCCCTTCGAGCCAGCACCGCCATTCAGTGTGATAGACAATAGGTGCAGGAGCTGGCCATTCGGCCCTTCGAGCCAGCACCGCCATTCAATATATAGACAATAGGTGCAGGAGGTGGCCATTCGGCCCTTCGAGCCATCACCGCCATTCAATATATAGGCAATAGGTGCAGGAGTCCGCCATTCGGCCCTTCGAGCCAGCACCGCCATTCATTGTGATAGACAATAGGTGCAGGAGTTGGCCATTCGGCCCTTCGAGCCAGCACCGCCATTCAATATATAGGCAATAGGTGCAGGAGATGGCCATTTGACCCTTCGAGCCAGCACCTCCATTCAATATATAGACAATAGGTGCAGGAGTCGGCCATTCGGCCCTTCGAGCCAGCACCTCCATTCAAGATATAGACAATAGGTGCAGGAGTAGGCCATTCGGCCCTTCGAGCCAGCACCGCCATTCAATATATAGGCAATAGGTGCAGGAGTAGGCCATTCGGCCCTTCGAGCCAGCACCGCCATTCAATATGATAGACAATAGGTGCAGGAGTTGGCCATTCGGCCCTTCGAGCCAGCACCGCCATTCAATATATAGGCAATAGGTGCAGGAGATGGCCATTTGACCCTTCGAGCCAGCACCTCCATTCAATATATAGACAATAGGTGCAGGAGTCGGCCATTCGGCCCTTCGAGCCAGCACTGCCATTCAACATGATCATGGCTGATCATCCACAATCAGTACCCCTTCCCCGCCTTCTCCCCTCATCCCTTGATTCCGTTAGCCCCAAGAGCTAAATCTGACTCTCTTGCAAGCATCCGGTGAATTGGCCTCCACTGCCTTCTGTGGCAGAGAATTCCACAACTCTCTGGGTGGAAAGGTTTTTCCTCATCTCAAGTCCTAAATGGCCGACCCTTTATTCGTGTAGAGCTAGTGTATGGGTGATTGATGGGTGGGCATGGACTTGTTGGGCCGAAGGGACTGTTTGGGGAGGGGGGGGGGTGGGGGGACATTGCCGTTGATGGGGGGGGAAGTGAAGGAGTGGGATGAGGTGTTTGAGTGTGTTTTGATGACTTGCCCTCAACAGGAAACAGAAGTATTTCTATCATGGCCGTCTGGACTGGGATGACAACAGCTCGGCTGGAAGATACGTGCGGGAGAACTGCAAGCCATTGAAAGTGAGTGCATGCTGGCTTCGATGTGGCCCCAGATATCTGTTTCCCCTCGGGTTGCCTGTCTCCCCCGCTCCCAACTCCCCCGATGTCGGGCAGTTACGGGGAGAAGGCAGGGGAAAGGGGGTTTGGAGGGAGAGATCAGTCATATGGTCATAAGTGTTGGAGTAGGAACTGCAGATGCTGGAAAATCGAAGGTGGACAAAAATGCTGGAGGAACTCAGCGGGTGCAGCAGCATCTATGGAGCGAAGGAAATAGGCAACGTTTCGGGCCGAAACCCTCCTTCAGACTGATGGGGGGTGGGGGGGAGAAGGAAGGAAAAAGGGAGGAGGAGGAGCCCGAGGGCGGGGGGATGGGAGGAGACATCTCGAGGGTTAAGGAAGGGGAGGAGACAGCAAAATTGGGTGAATTCAACGTTCATGCCATCCGGACGCAAGCAACCCAGGCGGAATATGAGGTGCTGTTCCTCCAATTTCCGCTGTTGCTCACTCTGGCAATATTTGTCATAAGAGTTGAAGTAGGAACTGCAGATGCTGGAACATCGAAGGTGGACAAAAATGGTGGAGAAACTCAGCGGGTGCAGCAGCATCTACGGAGCGAAGGAAATAGGCAACGTTTCGGGACGAAACGTTGCCTATTTCCTTCGCTTCGTAGATGCTGCTGCACCCCCTGAGTTTCTCCAGCATTTTTGTCTACCTTATATGGTCATAAGTGATGGGAGCAGAATCCCCCCCCACCCATGCAAGAATCTATCTACCTCTGCCGTAAATCAGCCGTGATTGAATGGCGGAGTGGACTTGAGCCGCGTGGCCTCCGTCTGCTCCTATATCATTTGTGACCTTGCCAACTCCACTTTCGGCGGTGCAGGAGTGCAGCGGGTGGTAGACTTGCCGCGAGACAATGCTGTGATCCTGCCTGTGCGGAGTTTGCACGTTCTACCCTGATGACTGCGCGGGTTTCCTCACGCACTGGTTAAAAATTGTAGATCGCCCCCTGGCGTGTGTTGGATAGTGCTAGTGTACGGGGTGAGCATTGCCACTTTCATTTCACGGCACATCTCGTATGTGTATGTGACAAATAAACTTGACTTGACTTGATCGCTGGTCGGCACGGACTCGGCGGGCCGAGTGGCCTGTTTCCGCGCTGTATCTCTAAAGTCTAACCTAGTGTACGGGGTTACACAAAAAAGCTGGAGAAACTCAGCGGGTGCAGCAGCATCTATGGAGCGAAGGAAATAGGCAACGTTTCGGCCCGAAACCCTTCGGGTTTCGACCCGAAACGTTGTCTATTTCCTTTGGGTTTCGACCCGAAACGTTGTCTATTTCCTTTGGGTTTCGGGCCGAAACGTTGTCTATTTCCTTTGGGTTTCGACCCGAAACGTTGTCTATTTCCTTTGGGTTTCGACCCGAAACGTTGTCTATTTCCTTCGCTCCATAGATGCTGCTGCACCCGCTGAGTTTCTCCAGCTTTTTTGTGTAACCTTCGATTCTCCAGCATCTGCAGTTCCTTCTTAAACACTAGTGTATACGGGGTGGTTGACACGGACTCGGCGAGCCGAATGGCCTGTTTTCACGCTGTATCTCTAAAGTCTAAACTAGTGTACGGGGTGATCGCTGGCCGGCACGGACTCGGCGGGCCGAATGGCCTGTTAACCTGCGCTGTATCTCCAACGTTAACTAAACTACGGTGTCCCTTTTCCCAGCGTTACATGATCACCGACACAGAGGAGCACTGCCAGTTGTTCGGCCTGATCGAGAGGATGCTGGACTATGAGCCCTCCAAGCGCATCACCCTCGCCGATGCCCTGCGGCACCCCTTCTTCGACCTGCTCAAGGCCGAGCCCAAGAGCACAAAACCCTGGGACTCCAGCCGTGACATCAGCAGATGACCCTGACAGAGCAGAGCCGGCCGGGGGGACCTTTGGGGGGAGGGAGAGATGAGAGGGGGAGAGAGAGAGAAAGAAGATCCTTTATTTTGTTTAGCCTAACTTATTCCTTCTGACTGCTACTCGCCTGGGACCCGGGACTCTCGCTGTCCCGCCCCCTCCACCACTGCCTGGATCGTCGGGGGAGGGGGGGGGGGAGGTGAACGCTGTCTGAAATAAACTTTTTCTTTTGTTGTTTGTTGAGAGGTGCACAAACTGTGGGGTTGTGTATGTATGTGTGTGATGGGATGGGGGAGGGGAGGGGGGGGCTGCCTCTTGAGCCTGAGCAGGCTTGCATGCCTGTAAACTGTGAGGTCTACTTTCCCCACCCCCACCCCCAAAAACAAAACCTCTTGCTCAACACAGTCCTGACTGCCCGACAGAGAGACAGACGCACACACACACACACACACACACACACACACACACAGAGACACACACACAGGACTAAATCGGTACTCTTCCCCCTCCCCCGGCTGTTGGAAGCGTTTGGGCGGGATTCTCTCCCCGCCTGCTCAAGCCATTGACCCCGCTACAGGTAGTGTTAAATGGTGGAGAGACCCCCCCCCACACACACACACACACACACACACACATTCATGGTGACCACCACAGCCTCTGTGCCACGAATCTCGGCTTCCATCTCGTTTACACAACTTCAGCGGGCATGCTCTAGATAATCGGATGGGGAGACAGACTGACGGACGGGCAGACGGACGTCAGTGGTTAGGTGCTTTTTTTTTTGTGATGGTTTAAAATAGGTTTATTGGACATGTGTTTTTTTATATATATATCTATATAAAATAAAACCTTTGTATTGTCTTGTGTGGGACTGGACTGGTGGGAGGAGAGAGGGGGGGGGGGGAGAGAGAGAGAGAGAGGTCCTATCTCTCCCTCAGTGTTACCCTGTGCTAGGTCGGTGGTAAGGGAGGGGGGGGAAGAAGGGCTTTAGAAACAGAAAATAGCTGCAGGTGGAGGCCGTTCGACCCTTTGAGCAGGGGCAGGAGGAGGGGGGGGGGGTCAGAGATACATAGACAATAGGCGCACCACTCCTCGAGTCATGGCTGATCAGAGTCAGTACCCTGTGCCTGCTTTCTCATTAAAAAAAATAGCTGCAGGAGGAGGCCATTCGGCCCTTTGAGCCAGCACCGCCATTCATTGTGATCATGGCTGATCGCCCCCAATCAATAACCCGTGCCTGCCTTCTCCCCATATCCCTTGATTACATAGAAAATCGGTGCAAGAGGAGGCCATTCGAGTAACCATTCATTCATGGCTGATCGTCTCCAATCAATAACCCATCCCCATATCCCTGACTCCACTAGAGCTCTATCTAACTCTCTTAAATCCATCCAGTGACTTGGCCTCCACTGCCCTCTGTGGCAGCGAATTCCACAAACTCACAACTCTCTGGGTGAAAACTTTTTTTCTCGCCTCAGTCTTAAATGGCCTCCCCTTAATTCTAAGACTGTGTGTGGCCCCTGGTTCTGGACTCGCCCAACATTGGGAACATTTTTCCTGCATCTAGCTTGTCCAGTCCTTCTATAATTTTATATGTTGCTATTAGATACCCTCTCATCCTTCTAAATTCCTGTGAATACAAGCCCAGTCTTTCCTCATATGACAGTCCCGCCATCCCGGGGATTAACCTGGTGAACCTACGCTGCACTGCCTCAATCACAAGGATGTCCTTCCTCAAATTAGGAAACCAAAACTGCACACAATACTCCAGATTTGGTCTCACCAGGGCCCTGTACAGCTGCAGAAGAACCTCTTTACTCCTATACTCAAATCCTCTCGTAATGAAGGCCAACATGCCATTAGCTTTCTTCACTGCCTGCTGAACCTGCATGTGTACTTGCAGTGACTGGTGTACAAGGACCCCCAGGTCTTGTTGCATTTCCCTTCTTCCTTATCTGGCACCAATAAGATAATAATCTGCCTCCTTGTTCTTACTGCCAAAGTGGATAACCTCGCGTTTATCTACATTATACCGCATCTGCCCACTCACTCAACATGTCCAAGTCACCCTGCAACCTCCTAGCATCATCTTTGCAGTTCACACTGCCACCCAGCTTTGTGTCATCTGCAAATGTGCTGGTGTTCATTTTAAACCCATCATCAAGATCAATATACATAGTCCCAGCACCGAGCCTTGCGGTACCCCACTAGTCACTGCCTGCCATTCTGACAGGGACCCGTTTATTCCTACTCTTTGTTTCCTGTCTTCCAACCAATTCTCTATCCATGTCAATATCTTCCCCCTAGTACCAAGCGCACTCATTTTGCCCACTAACCTCCTATGTGGGACCATATCAAAGCCTTTGTGAAAGTCCAGATACACCACATCCACTGGCTCCCCTTCATCAATTTTACTAGCCACATCCTCAAATTCCAGAAGATTAGTCAAGCAGGATTTCCCCTTCATAAATCCATGCTGACTCGGACCAATTCTTTTGCTGCTATCCAAATGTGCCGTTATTCTTTAATAATTGATTCCAGCATCTTCCCCACCACCGATGTCGGGCTAACTGGTCTCTCAATTCCCAGTTTTCTCTCTCGCTCCTTTCTTGAAATAGTGGGATAACATTAGCTGCCCTCCAATCCACAGGAACTGATCCTGAATCTATAGAGCATTGGAAAATGATCTCCATGGTTTCTAGAGCCACCTCCTTGAGTACCCTGGCACGTAGACCATCTGGCCCTGGGGATTTATCGACCTTCAGTTTACATAGAAATTAGGTGCAGGAGTAGGCCATTCTGCCCTTCGAGCCTGCACCGCCATTCAATATGATCATGGCTGATCATCCAATTCAGTATCCCGTATCTGCCTTCTCTCCATACCCCCTGATCCCCTTAGCCACAAGGGCCACATCTAACTCCCTCTTAAATATAGCCAATGAACTGGCCTCAACTACCCTCTGTGGCAGAGAGTTCCTGAGATTCACCACTCTGTGTGAAAAAAGTTCTCATCTCGGTTTTAAAGGATTTCCCCCTTATCCTTAAGCTGTGACCCCTTGTCCTGGACTTCCCTAACATCGGGAACAATCTTCCTGCATCTAGCCTCTCCAACCCCTTAAGAATTTTGTAAGTTTCTATAAGATCCCCTCTCAATCTCCTAAATTCTAGAGAGTATAAACCAAGTCTATCCAGTGTTTCTTCATAAGAGTCCTGACATCCCAGGAATCAGTCTGGTGAACCGCCTCTGCACTCGCTCTATGGCAATAATGTCCTTCCTCAGATTTGGAGACCAAAACTGTACGCAATACTCCAGGTGTGGTCTCACCAAGACCCTGTACAACTGTAGTAGAACCTCCCTGCTCCTATACTCAAATCCTTTTGCAATGAAAGCTAACATACCATTCGCTTTCTTTACTGCCTGCTGCACCTGCATGCCTACCTTCAATGACTGGTGTACCATGACACCCAGGTCTCGCTGCATCTCCCCCTTTCCCAATCGGCCATCATTTAGATAATAGTCTGCTTTCCCGTTTTTGCCACCTCACATTTATCCACATTATACTGCAACTGCCAAACATTTGCCCACTCACCCAGCCTATCCAAGTAACCTTGCAGTCTCCTAGCATCCTCCTCACAGCTAACACTGCCCCCCAGCTTAGTGTCATCCGCAAACTTGGAGATATTGCCTTCAATTCCCTCATCCAGATCATTAATATATATTGTAAATAGCTGGGGTCCGAGCACTACCCCACTAGTCACTGCCCTGCCATTGTGAAAAGGACCCGTTCACTCCTACTCTTTGCTTCCTGTTTGCCAGCCAGTTCTCTATCCACATCAATACTGAACCCCCAATGCCGTGTGCTTTAAGTTTGCCCAATGCTATTTCTTGCCTAATGCAAATTTCTTTCAGTTCCTCTGTCTCCATAGATCCTCTGTCCTCCAGTACATCTGGGAGATTGTTTGTGTCTTCCTTAGTGAAGACAGAATCAAAATACCTGCAACTCTTCTGCCATTTCCTTGTTCCCCATAATAAGTTCACCTATTTCTGCCTTCAAGGGACCCACATTTGTCTTTACTAATCTTTTTCTCTTAACACACCTAAAGAAGCTTTTACCATCCTTTATATTCTTGGCCAGCTTACCCTCGAACTTCATCTTTTCACCCCGTGTTGCCGTTTTTGTTAACTTCTGTTGTCCTTTGAAAGTTTCCCAATCTTCCCGCTACTCTGAGAGTTCGAACACCTCCGCTCAGTCCGCAATAACCTACCTGAGCTCCCGGTGGCTCAGCACTTCAACTCCCCCTCCCATTCCCAATCCGACCTCTCTGTCCTGGGTCTCCTCCATTGCCAGAGTGAGCAACACCGGAGCAGCTCATATTCCGCCTGGGTTGCTTGCATCCGGATGGCATGAACGTTGAATTCTCCCAATTTTGCTGTCTCCTCCCCTTCCTTAACCCTCGAGCTGTCTCCTCCCATCCCCCCGCCCTCGGGCTCCTCCTCCCTTTTCCCTTCCTTCTCCCCCCCACCCCCCATCAGTCTGAAGAAGGGTTTCGGCCCGAAACGTTGCCTATTTCCTTCGCTCCATAGATGCTGCTGCACCCGCTGAGTTCCTCCAGCATTTTTGTGTACCTCCGATCTTCCAGCATCTGCAGTTCCTTCCATCCCCACCTTCCCTTGTCAGCCACGGTTGCCTCTTACTCCCCTTAGAATCATTCTTCCTCATTCTCCCCATATCCCTTGGTTCCATTAACCCTAAGAGCTAAATCTAACTCTCGAAAACTCCAATGAATTGGCCTTCTGTGGCAGAGAATTCCACAGATTCACAACTCTGGGTGAAAATGTCTTTCCTCATCTCAGTCTGAAATGGCCAACCCCTTATTCTTAAACTGAAGAAGGGTTTCGGCCCGAAACGTTGCCTTTTTCCTTTGCTCCATAGATGCTGCTGCACCCGCTGAGTTTCTCCAGCTTTTTTGTGTACCTTCGATTTTCCAGCATCTGCACAGTTCCTTCTTAAACACCTTATTCTTAAACTGTGTGTGACCCTGGTTCTGGACTCATCAGTACCATTTTTCCTGCATCTAGTCTGTCCAATCCCTTATGAAATGTTACATGTTTCTATAAGATACCCTCTCATCCTTCTAAATTCCAGTGAATACAAGCCTAGTCGACCCATTCTTTCATCATATCAGTCGATTAGTTTAGAGATACAGTGTGGAAACGTGGCCCTTCAGCCCACCGAGTCCATGCTGTCCAGCGATCCCTGCACACACTTACGCCCTTGTCCCACCTAGGAAACCTCTGGAGACTGCGCCCCACCCAAGATTCCTGGAGGTTGCAGGTGGTTGCCGGAGGTTGCAGGTAGTGGAGACTGACAAAAACCTCCGGGAACCGCACGGAAACCTTGGGTCATTGCAAAAGTATTTGAGTATAGGAGCAGGGAGGTTCTACTGCAGTTGTACAGGGTCTTGGTGAGACCACACCTGGAGTATTGCGTACAGTTTTGGTCTCCTAATCTGAGGAAGGACAGTATTGCCATAGAGGGAGTGCAGAGAAGGTTCACCAGACTGATTCCTGGGATGTCAGGACTGTCATGAAGAAAGACTGGATAGACTTGGTTTATACTCTCTAGAATTTAGGAGATTGAGAGGGGATCTTATAGAAACTTACAAAATTCTTAAGGGGTTGGACAGGCTAGATGCAGGAAGATTGCTCCCGATGTTGGGGAAGTCCAGGACAAGGGGTCACAGCTTAAGGATAAGGGGGAAATCCTTTAAAACCGAGATGAGAAGAACTTTTTTCACACAGAGAGTGGTGAATCTCTGGAACTCTCTGCCACAGAGGGTAGTTGAGGCCACAGTTCATTGGCTATATTTAAGAGGGAGTTAGATGTGGCCCTTGTGGTTAAGGGGATCAGGGGGTATGGAGAGAAGGCAGGTACGGGATACTGAGTTGGATGATCAGCCATGATCATATTGAATGGCGGTGCAGGCTCGAAGGGCCGAATGGCCTACTCCTGCACCTAATTTCTATGTTTCTATGACTGTCTTATGAAGAAAGACTGGATAGACTTGGTTTATACTCTCTAGAATTTAGGAGATTGAGAGGGGATCTTATAGAAACTTACAAAATTCTTAAGGGGTTGGACAGGCTAGATGCAGGAGGATTGTTCCCGATGTTGGGGAAGTCCAGGACAAGGGGTCACAGCTTAAGGATAAGGGGGAAATCCTTTAAAACCGAGATGAGAAGAACTTTTTTCACACAGAGAGTGGTGAATCTCTGGAACTCTCTGCCACAGAGGGTAGTTGAGGCCAGGTTACACAAAAAAGCTGGAGAAACTCAGCGGGTGCAGCAGCATCTATGGAGCGAAGGAAATAGGCAACGTTTCGGGCCGAAACCCTTCTTCAGACAGGGTAGTTGAGGCCAGTTCATTGGCTATATTTAAGAGGGAGTTAGATGTGGCTAAGGGGATCAGGGGGTATGGAGAGAAGGCAGGTACGGGATACTGTGTTGGATGATCAGCCATGATCATATTGAATGGTGGTGCAGGCTCGAAGGGCAGAATGGCCTCTATTCCTGCACCTAATTTCTATGTGGGGCGCAAAGTCTCCAAAGGTTTCCGTTAAAGTTTCCTAAGTGGGACAGGGGGCATAATTGTCCCGTACACGAGGCCCAAAACTGGGGTGATGCCGACCAACCACGAAGGGGCCCAGACGTCCGGGCAGAATAATCGGGTCAGCTTCCAGTGCGTAATGGGATGTCGGTCATAATCCGTGCTAAACGGATTGGAATGGATTTGCACGGAGCAGTCTCGAAGCTTCGGAGGAGGAGGAGAAGTGATCGGCAGCGTGAAGAAGGACGTTGGTCCCGTTAGACTTGTGGAATTGCCACAGGGGGGGAGGAAATAAGGAAGGAAGGGAGACTCGGAGCGGTGATCTATACACAGGTGAGTGTTGGCTGGTCCCATCTGTAACTCTGGGTGTTGCACAGATATGTGATAGCATTGAGTTCCTTCACAGCAGCAGCAGCAGCAGTGGCCTAACGTTGTCAATGGGGCTTTTTTATTATAATAATAATAAATTTTATTTATGCGCGCCTTTCAAGAGTCTCAAGGACACCTTACAAAAATTTAGCAAGTAGAGGAAAAACATGTAAGGAGAATGAAATAAATAGTAGAGACATGACTAGTACACAAATTAAAGACATAATTCAATTCAAAACACAATATAGAAACATAGAAATTAGGTGCAGGAGTAGGCCATTCGGCCCTTCGAGCCTGCACCGCCATTCAATATGATCATGGCTGATCATCCAACTCAGTATCCCATCCCTGCCTTCTCTCCATACCCCCTGATCCCCTTAGCCACAAGGGCCACATCTAACTCCCTCTTAAATATAGCCAATGAACTGTGTGGCCTCAACTCCCCTCTGTGGCAGAGAATTCCAGAGATTCACCACTCTCTGTGTGAAAAAAGTTCTTCTCATCTCGGTTTTAAAGGATTTCCCCCTTATCCTTAAGCTGTGACCCCTTGTCCTGGACTTCCCTAACATCGGGAACAATCTTCCTGCATCTAGCCTGTCCAACCCCTTAAGAATTTTGTAAGTTTCTATAAGATCCCCTCTCAATCTCCTAAATTCTAGAGAGTATAAACCAAGTCTATCCAGTCTTTCTTCATAAGACAGTCCTGATATCCCAGGAATCAGTCTGGTGAACCGTCTCTGCACTCCCTCTATGGCAATAATGTCCTTCCTCAGATTTGGAGACCAAAACTGTACGCAATACTCCAGGTGTGGTCTCACCAAGATCCTGTACAACTGCAGTAGAACCTCCCTGCTCCTATACTCAAATCCTTTTGCAATGAAAGCTAACATACCATTCGCTTTCTTTACTGCCTGCTGCACCTGCATGCCTACCTTCAATGACTGGTGTACCATGACACCCAGGTCTCGCTGCATCTCCCCCTTTCCCAATCGGCCACCATTTAGATAATAGTCTGCTTTCCTGTTTTTGCCACCAAAATGGATAACCTCACATTTATAATGGATAACCTCTGTGCCTTTCAAGAGTCTCAAGGACACCTTACAAAAATTTAGCAGGTAGAGGAAAAACATGTAAGGGGAATGAAATAAATAGTAGAGACAGGACTAGTACACAAAGTAAAGACAGAATTCAATACAAAACACAGTATGAAGCAATTCAAGCACAGATGAAAAGGGAGGGGGACGTGGGGCTAAGGATAGGCAGAGGTGAAGAGATGGGTCTTGAGGCGGGACTGGAAGATGGTGAGGGACACGGAATTGCGGATCAGTTGGGGGAGGGAGTTCCAGAGCCTGGGAGCTGCCCTGGAGAAGGCTCTGTCCCCAAAACTGCGGAGGTTGGACTTGTGGATGGAGAGGAGACCGGCTGATGTGGATCTGAGGGACCGTGAGGGTCGGTAGGAGGAGACGAGGTCGGGGGGGGGGACCCCAGATGGTGGAGGGCTTTGTAGGTGAGGATCAGGATTTTGTAGGTGATCCGGTGGGAGATGGGAAGCCAGTGAAGTTGTTTGAGGACTGGAGTGATGTGATGCCAGGATTTGGTGTGGGTGATGAGTCGGGCGGCTGCGTTCTGGACCAGTTGGAGTCGGTTGATGTAGGTGGAGCTGATGCCAAGGAGAAGTGAGTTGCAGTAGTCCAGTCGGGAGGAGATGAAGGCATGGATGAGTCTTTCAGCAGCGGGAGGTGTGAGAGAGGGTCTGAGTTTGGCGATGTTGCGGAGGTGAAAGAAGGAGGTTTTAATGACATGGCGGATGTGAGGCTCAAGGGAGAGGGTGGAATCGAAGATCACGCCAAGGTTGCGGGCCTGGGGAGATGGGGAGACAGTGGTGCCGTCGATGGTGAGGGTGAGGTTATTGTCTCATATATTCATTGTTAACACACTAAGATTATTTTCCATACAAAGGTGGTGCAGCGGTAGAGTTGCTGCCTCACAGCGCCGGAGACCCGGGTACGATCCCGACCTCAGGTGCTGTCTGTACGGAGTTTGCACGTTCCCCCTTTGTGACCGCGTGTGTTTCCTCCCACACTCCACAAAGACGTGCGGGTTTGTAGGTTCCCTCCCCCACCCAAGTCGCACCAGCTTCTTGTTCTCATCCAACAAACGTCCCACCAGCTTCTTGTTCTCATCCAACAAACGTTACACCAGCTTCTCATTCTCATCCAACAAACGTTACACCAGCTTCTCGTTCTCATCCAACAAACGTTACACCAGCTTCTCATTCTCATCCAACAAACGTTACACCAGCTTCTTGTTCTCATCCAACAAACGTTACACCAGCTTCTCATTCTCATCCCACAAACGTTACACCAGCTTCTCGTTCTCATCCAACAAACGTCCCACCAGCTTCTTGTTCTCATCCAACAAACGTCACACCAGCTTCTCTTTCTCATCCAACAAACGTTACACCAGCTTCTCGTTCTCATGTGAGGTTATCCATTTTGGTGGCAAAAACGGGAAAGCAGACTATTATCTAAATGGTGGCCGATTGGGAAAGGGGGAGATGCAGCGAGACCTGGGTGTCATGGTACACCAGTCATTGAAAGTAGGCATGCAGGTGCAGCAGGCAGTAAAGAAAGCGAATGGTATGTTAGCTTTCATTGCAAAAGGATTTGAGTATAGGAGCAGGGAGGTTCTACTGCAGTTGTACAGAGTCTTGGTGAGACCACACCTGGAGTATTGCGTACAGTTTTGGTCTCCAAATCTGAGGAAGGACATTATTGCCATAGAGGGAGTGCAGAGACGGTTCACCAGACTGATTCCTGGAATGTCAGGACTGTCTTATGAAGAAAGACTGGATAGACTTGGTTTATACTCTCTAGAATTTAGGAGATTGAGAGGGGATCTTATAGAAACTTACAAAATTCTTAAGGGGTTGGACAGGCTAGATGCAGGAAGATTGCTCCCAATGTTGGGGCAGTCCAGGACAAGGGGTCACAGCTTAAGGATAAGGGGGAAATCCTTTAAAACCGAGATGAGAAGAACTTTTTTCACACAGAGAGTGGTGAATCTCTGGAACTCTCTGCCTCAGAGGGTAGTTGAGGCCACAGTTCATTGGCTATATTTAAGAGGGAGTTAGATGTGGCTAAGGGGATCAGGGGGTATGGAGAGAAGGCAGGTACGGGATACTGAGTTGGATGATCAGCCATGATTATATTGAATGGCGGTGCAGGCTCGAAGGGCCGAATGGCCTCTACTCCTGCACCTAATTTCTATGTTTCTATCCAACAAACGTCACACCAGCTTCTTGTTCTCATCCAACAAACGGCTAACAAAGGCCTGTTTCCATTGTGACATTTTTGCTTATCTTGTATTCATTATATATCTCTCTACATCATCATCTAAAACTGTTGTTTTCCCCTCCCCTGACTCAGTCTGAAGAAGGGTCTCGACCAGAAACGTCACCCATTCCTTCACTCCAGAGATGCTGCCTGTCCCGCTGAGTTCCTCCAGCACTTTGTGTCCATCTTCGGTTTAAACCAGCATCTGCAGTTCCTTCTCACACACACACACACACACAGTGAAAATCCCTCTGCACTGTCCCTTTTATACCAAAACTATTAACCCACAAACATGCACGTCTTTGTGGAGTGTGGGAGAAAATGGATCTCGCGAAAGAAAGTGACGGGGAGAAAACGTGCAAACTCCGTACAGAAGGCACCCGTAGTCGGGATCGAACCCGGGTCTCTGCCACTGTAAAGCAGAAACTAAAGGTGCTGGAAAGGGTGCAGAGAAGATTTACGAGGATGTTGCCAGGACTCGAGGCTCTGAGCTACCGTGGTTGAGCCGTGACCCTCTCGCTTCCCGGGTCTGGCAGAGCCCGAGTGAGGGACTACACTTCCAGGCTGGGACTCTGTACCTTGGAGTGCAGGAGGATGAGGGGGGTGATCTTATAGAGGTGGACTAGATCACGAGGGGAATAGAGAAAGCATTTTGCCCAGAGTCGGGGAATCGAGGACCAGAGGACACGGGTTTAAGGTGAAGGGGAGAAGATTTAATAGGAATCTGAGGGGTAACTTTTCCACACTTTTCGAGGGTGGTGGGTGTATGGAACGAGCTGCCGGAGGAGGTGGTTGGGTAGTTGAGGCTGGGACTATCCCAATGTTTAAGAGACAGTTAGACAGGTACATGGATAGGACAGGACAGGTTTGGAGAGATAGGGACCAAACGCGGGCAGGTGGGACTAGTGTAGATGGGGCATGTTGGCTAGGGTGGGAAAGTTGGGCTGAAGGGCCTGTTTCCGTACTGTATCTCTCTATGACTAGTGTAGATGGGGCATGTTGGCTAGGGTGGGCAAGTTGGGCTGAAGGGCCTGTTTCCATGCTGTATCACTCTATGACTGGTGTAGATGGGGCATGTTGGCTAGGACGGGCAAGTTGGGCTGAAGGGCCTGTTTCCACACTGTATCACTCAGTGACCTCAGCACAGATCCCAATAATATGTCTTTCCGCTGACTGGTTAGCAAGCGACACGGCAGCTTTTCACTGTACCTCGGCACACGTGACAATAAACTAACGGGTGGCACAGCGGGGTAGAGCTGCCGCCTCACAACGCCAGAGGCCCGGGTTCGATCCCGACTGCGGGCGCTGTCTGTACGGAGTTTGCACGTTTTCTCCCCGTGACCTGCGTGGGTTTTCTCCGGGCGCTCCGGTTTCCTCCCGCACGCTCCGCAAAGACATGAAGTGCGGGTTTGAGGGTTAATTGGCTTGGTGTAAGTGTAAATTGTCCCCTAGTGTGTGTGGGGGGATAGTATTCATGTGCGGGGCCGAAGGGCCTGTTTCCGTGCTGTATCTCTGAAATAAACTAAACTAATGCACCCCCTGTGGACAGATGAGGGAAGGCAGGTGGGGGGGGGGGAGTTTCCAGCTGTGTGTGTGTGACTACTGGGTCTTTCTCTCCCGGTCCCAGGTTCGAATCCCTGCTCCCCCCCTGCTCTCAGCGATGGGCTCCGTGGCCAGGCTGGGGATGGGAGGGCCAGCCTCGTGGATGGGGTGCTGCCTTGCCCCTCAGCCTGAGGGGAGGAGGATGGGGGAGCGAGCCTGCAGCAAAACTGACCCGCGAAGAATATCGTATACATGTGCAGGAGATGGAGAAGGAGAGGCAAGTGGGGGGAGTGAACTTGGGGGGGGGGGGGGGTGGGGTGTGGAGGGGAGCAAGGAAGAAGTGCCCTCCCCTCTTGCCACTGTGATACGCTGAGAGAATGGAGCGGCAATTTGGGCTGCAGCCACTCACCGTGGAGTAGACGTGTGTTCAGTGTGATTCGCGACTTAGAGAGCCGTGACCCTCTCGCTTCCTGGGTCTGGCAGAGCCCGAGTGAGGGACTACACTTCCGGGTTTTATAGTCCCACCCCCCCTGCCGCCAGCGGGGGGCAGCAGAGAGAACGGCAATTTTTTTAAAAAACATTAACATCTCTCTGATTTTTCATCGATGGGAAAATTCCATCGGACCCGGAAGGCAGAGGGGTGGGAGGGGGGGGGGGGGGGGGGGGGGCTCTGAGCGAGGTGGCAAAACGACGGTGGCGTTCTCTCGGAAAACGCAGCACAGTGGGCCAAAACCGGTTAAGAACAGACTTTTAGTAATATAGAGATATATGGTCTGTAGACACACTGAACTTTCATCTCCTGTTCAGTATCATGTTTACATATTGTGTTGTGCTGCAGCTAGCAAGAATGTCATTGTCCCATCTGGGACACATGACAGTAAAACCCTCCTTGGTAAGACTCTTGACTTGGTCGGAGTGGGCAAGTATTGTACCATGAACAAGCCACACAAGTCAAGTCACATTTATTTATATAGCACATTTAAAAAACAACTCTTGTTGGCCAAAGTACTTTACATTTGTTATAAGAATAGCACAAAACATAGAAATATAGAAACATAGAAAATAGGTGCAGGAGTAGAGGCCATTCGGCCCTTCGAGCCTGCACCGCCATTCAATATGATCACGGCTGATCATCCAACTCAGTATCCCGTACCTGCCTTCTCTCCATACCCCTCTGATCCCCTTAGCCCACAAGGGCCACATCTAACTCCCTCTTAACTACAGTCAATGACTGTGTTGGCCTCGACTACCTTCTGTG
>JAWMAR010000198.1:3954360-3995026 GCA_036785375.1 Leucoraja ocellata
TGTCAGGACTGTCTTATGAAGAAAGACTGGATAGACTCGGTTTATACTCTCTAGAATTTAGGAGATTGAGAGGGGATCTTATAGAAACTTAGAAAATTCTTAAGGGGTTGGACAGGCTGGATGCAGGAAGATTGTTCCCGATGTTGGGGAAGTCCAGAACAAGGGGCCACACAGTTTAAGGATAAGGGGGAAATCCTTTAAAACCAAGATGAGAAGAACTTTTTTCACACAGAGAGTGGTGAATCTCTGGAACTCTCTGCCACAGAGGGTAGTCGAGGCCACAGTTCATTGGCTATATTTAAGAGGGAGTTAGATGTGGCCCTTGTGGCTAAGAGGATCAGAGGGTATGGAGAGAAGGCAGGTACGGGATACTGAGTTGGATGATCAGCCATGATCATATTGAATGGCGGTGCAGGCTCGAAGGGCCGAATGGCCTCTACTCCTGCACCTATTTTCTATGTTTCTATGGTTATTAGTTGATCCGTTTAGTTTAGAGATGCACTGCGGAAACAGGCCCTTCAGCCCACCGAGTCCGCACACACCAGCAATCCCCGCACACTAACACTATCCACACACGCCAGGAACAATTTACATTTATACCACGTCAATTAATATACAAACCTGTACGTGTGGGAGGAAACCAGAGATCTCGGAGAAAACTCATGCAGGTCAAGGGGAGAACGTACATGCAGCTCCTAATTCCCTCTTCCAAATCATTAATATATATGGTAAACAGTTGCGTACCCCAACACCGAGCCTTGCGGCACTCCACTCACCACTGCCTGCCATTTTGAAAGGGACCCGTTCACTCCTACTTTGCTTCCTGTCTGCCAACCAATTTTCTATCCACGTCAACACCCTACCCCCAATACCATGTGCTCTAATTTTAGTCACCAGTCTCCCGTGCGGGACCTTATCAAAGGCTTTCTGAAAGTCTAGATAAACTGGCTCCCCTTCATCCATTTTACTTGTCCAGTTCTCCATGAGTCCGCTCCCTTCAATCTCACCTGTACCCCACAGTACACTCAGTTAAACACTCATCTGTATCCAACTACAGCAGTGAGTATAAACTCACGAGCACCCATTAGTGCACTCCCTTCAAACTCACCTGTACCCCACTAGTGCACACAGTATACCTATACCCCACTAGTGTACTCAGTAGAAACTCACGTGTGTTCCACTACTGCGCTCAGTATAAACTCACGAGTACCCCACTAGTGCACTCCCTTTAAACTCACCTGTACCCTACCAGCGCACTCGGTATAAACTCACCTACATCCCAAGATTGTGCAGCCTTTAAACTCACCTGTAGTCCACTAGTGCGCACTCTTTACACTCACCTGCAGCCCACTGGTCCGCTCAGTATAAACTTGTATGTCCTCCAATAGTGCGCTCCCTTTAAACTCACCTGTACCCCACCTAGTGCACTGTATGAACACACCTGTACCCCACCTAGTGCATTGTATGAACACACCTGTACCCCACCTAGTGCAGTATGAACACACCTGTAGCCCACCTAGTGCATTGTATGAACTCACCTGTACCCCACCTAGTGCATTGTATGAACTCACCTGTACCCCACCTAGTGCATTGTATGAACTCACCTGTACCCCACCTAGTGCAGTATGAACTCACCTGTACCCCACCTAGTGCATTGTATGAACTCACCTGTACCCCACCTAGTGCATTGTTTGAACTCACCTGTACCCCACCTAGTGCATTGTATGAACACACCTGTAGCCCACCTAGTGCAGTATGATCTCACCTGTAGCCCACCTAGTGCATTGTATGAACTCACCTGCACCCCACCTAGTGCATTGTTTGAACACACCTGTAGCCCACCTAGTGCAGTATGATCTCACCTGTAGCCCACCTAGTGCATTGTATGATCTCACCTGTAGCCCACCTAGTGCATTGTATGAACTCACCTGTACCCCACCTAGTGCATTGTTTGAACTCACCTGTACCCCACCTAGTGCATTGTATGAACACACCTGTACCCCACCTAGTGCATTGTATGGACTCACCTGTAGCCCACCTAGTGCATTGTATGAACTCACCTGCACCCCACCTAGTGCATTGTATGATCTCACCTGTAGCCCACCTAGTGCATTGTTTGAACTCACCTGTAGCCCACTTAGTGCAGTATGATCTCACCTGTAGCCCACCTAGTGCATTGTTTGAACTCACCTGTACCCCACCTAGTGCATTGTATGATCTCACCTGTAGCCCACCTAGTGCATTGTTTGAACACACCTGTAGCCCACCTAGTGCATTGTATGAACACACCTGTAGCCCACCTAGTGCATTGTTTGAACACACCTGTAGCCCACCTAGTGCATTGTTTGAACACACCTGTACCCCACCTAGTGCATTGTATGAACACACCTGTAGCCCACCAGTGCACACAGTACAAACTCACCTGAACCACACTAGTGCGCCCCCTTTAAACGCACCTGTACGCCACTAGTATAAACTCACTTGTAGACACAAAATGCTGGAGTAACTCAGCGGGACAGGCAACATCTCTGGGGAGAAGGAATGGGCGACATTTCGGGTTGAGACCTTTCTTCAGACTGATGTCAGGGGAGTTGTGAATCTGTGGAATTCTCTGCCACAGAAGGCAGTGGAGGCCAATTCAATGGATGTCTTCAAGAGAGTTAGGTTTAGCTCTTAGGGCTATTGGAATCAAGGGATATGGGCAGAAAGAAGAAAGGGGGTACTGATTTTGGATGATCAGCCGTGATCATATTGAATGGCGATGCTGGCTTGAAGGACCGAATGGCCTCCTCCGTACCTATTTTCTATGTTTTCACTGTACCTCGGTACACATGACAATAAACTAAACTGAAGCAATCAGCCTGACCAGCTGAGTTACTCCAGCGTTTTGTGTCTTTCACAGGAGGACTGTGTTTGTTGCTGCTGACACAAACTGTAACAAGATCCAGAGGGGCTTTGCAGGGAGAATATCAGAAGCGTTAGTGAACTGACAAAGACAGACACAAAATACTGGAGTAACACAGCGGGAGAGGCAGCATCTCTGGAGAAAAGGAATAGGTGACGTTTCGGGTCGGGACCTTTCTTCAGACTGATTGTAGCGGGGTTAGAGGGGCGGGAGGGCTGGGGGAACAGTTTAGTTTAGGCTCTTCAGCCCACCAGCGATCCTTGCTCACCAACACTATCCTACACTAGGGATATTTTTTACATTGACACAATGCCAATTAGTCGGTTTGTCAAGGAAGACTCTCTCTAACCTCTACAGGTGCACAGTAGAGAGCATGCTGACCGGTTGCATCGTGGCTTGGTTCGGCAACTTGAGCGCCCTGGAGAGGAAGAGACTACAAAAAGTAGTAAACACTGCCCAGTCCATCATTGGCTCTGACCTTCCTTCCATCTAGGGGATTTATCGCAGTCGCTGCCTCAAAAAGGCTGGCAGTATCATCAAAGACCCACACACCATCCTGGCCACACACTCATCTCCCTGCTACCTTCAGGTAGAAG
This sequence comes from Leucoraja ocellata, assembly GCA_036785375.1. NCBI lineage: Eukaryota > Metazoa > Chordata > Chondrichthyes > Rajiformes > Rajidae > Leucoraja > Leucoraja ocellata. The sequence continues at coordinate 3,957,862 of JAWMAR010000198.1, forward strand.
GTACAGGAGCCTGAAGACTGCAACAACTAGGTTCAGGAATAGCTACTTCCCCACAGCCATCAGGCTATTAAACCTGGCTCGGACAAAACTCTGAATATTAATAACCCATTATCTGTTATTTGCACTTCATCAGTTTATTTATTCATGTGTGTATATATTTATATCATGGTATATGGACACACTGATCTGTTCTGTAGTCAATGCCTACTATGTTCTGTTGTGCTGAAGCAAAGCAAGAATTTCATTGTCCTATCAGGGACACATGACAATAAACTCACTTGAACTTGAACATAGAAACACTACACAACAGGTCTTTGGAGTGGGGGAGGAAGGAGGAGATCTTGGAGGGGCAAACCCACGCAGGTCACGAGGAGAAGGTACAAACTCAATACTGACAGCGCCCGTAGTGGTGATTGAACCCGGATCTCTGTCGCTGCAAGCGCTGTAAGGCAGCACTGTAGGCCACAGTGACGCCCTAACTTGGAGGCAAGCATAGACCAGGAACAATTAAGGTTCAGCCACAAATGACCTCAGGCAGGGTGCTGCTCTGTTACACAATGCTCGAGGATTCAATGTGGAGTATAGTGGAACTGGTTTACGACTGGGGTGAAAGAGAGGGACAAGGGGGGGGGGGGGGGGAAGGGGAGCGTAAGGAGAAATGACTTCAAAGGTGTAAGCTGACCAAACGCAATATGAGGAGCTGTTCCTCCAATTTGCGCTGGGCCTCACTCTGAGGCCCAGGACAGAAAGTTAAAATGTTTGGACAACTGGGAGATCACGAAGGCCAAGATAAGCTGAGCATAAGTGCACAATACATGTGAACAAATATGGACCTTCCCCGTGGCTGGATTTAACTACCTTTAAAAGTGGTGCAGAGTTGCTGCCTCGCAGCGCCAGAGACCCGGGTTCGATCCTGACCACGGGTGCTGTCTGTACGGAGTTTGCACCTTCTCCCCGTGACCTGCGTGGCCTTTCTCCGGGTGCTCCGGTTTCCTCCCACACTCCAAAGACTGAGTTATTCCAGCACTATTTTTAATATATCGAGGGGAAGTCATACTCTGGTCTTCCAACCCAGGTTTAGACGTACCTGTGATAGAGGGAGTGAAGGTGTATCTTTTGTGAAGGTGTGCCCAATTGCATGTTTAGTTTCGTTTATACAGCAGGGCAACACCGAGTCCACCCCAACCAACAATCCCCGCACACCAACACCATCCCACACAATTTATAGCTATACAAAGCCAATTCACCTACAAACCTGCACGTCTTTGGAGTGTGGGAGAACCAGAGCATCTGGAGAAAACCCACGCAGGTCACGGGGAGAACGTACAAACTCCGTACAGACAGCGCCCGTAGATCTTATAGAAACTTACAAAATTCTTAAGGGGTTGGACAGGCTAGATGCAGGAAGATTGTTCCCGATGTTGGGGAAGTCCAGGACAAGGGGTCACAGTTTAAGGATAAGAGGGAAATCTTTTAGGACCGAGATGAGAAAATCATTTTTTACACAGAGAGTGGTGAATCTGTGGAATTCTCTGCCACAGAAGGTAGTTGAGGCCACACACAGTTCATTGACTATATTTAAGAGGGAGTTAGATGTGGCCCTTGTGGCTAAAGGGATCAGGGGGTATGGAGAGAAGGTAGGTGCAGGATACTGAGTTGGATGATCAGCCATGATCATATTGAATGGCGGTGCAGGCTCGAAGGGCCGAATGGCCTCTACTCCTGCACCTATTTTCTCTGTTTCTATGTAGCCAGGATCCTACCCGGGTTCTGGCACTGTAAGGCAGCTGGGATACCCTAAATTGAACTGCAGGTTGGTGGGGTTGTTGAAGAAGATTAAGAGGCGGTATTATAGGGCTGTCTGTGATTATTCCCTGGCTTGAGTCAAGGGGATCAAGTCCCTCAGAGTAAATATCACCTGCAACTTGTCCTGGACCAGTCACATCCAAGCAATGGACAAGAAAGCACACCATCGCCTCTTCTTCCCCAGCAGGCTTAAAGAGTTCGGCAAGTCCCCAACAACCTTCAACAGTTTTTACACAAGCATTTTATCGGGATACATCCCAGCACAGTTTGGGAACAGCTCCATCCAAGACCGCAAGAATCGTAGAGAGTTGTGGACAGTTGCAGCCCAGACCATCACACACACACACAAATCAACCTCCCTTCCATTAGCTCCATCTACACCTCACCCTGCCTCGGCAAGGCCAGCAGCATCATCACAGACCAGTCTCACTCTTCTCCCCTCTCCCATCAGGCAAGAAGTACAGAAGTGTGAAAACAAACACACACCTCCAGATTCAGGGACAGTTTCTTCCCGGCTGTTATCAGGCAACTGAACCGTCTTCTCACCAACTAGAGAGCGGTCCTGACCTCCCATCCACCTCACTGGTAATGTTCGGAATATCTTTACTCGAGCTTTACCTTGCACTAAACGTTATTCCCACTATCCTTTATCTGTACACTGTGGACGGCTCGATTGCAATCACTGTTTAGATAGCACGCAACAAAAACCTTTTCACCGCACATCGATACACGTCACAGCAAACTAAATTAAACGTGAGCGTTTAGAATCAGGTAGAATCAATTACAAAACAATGACTTGGTTATTAAGGACAGAGATAAAACATTTCATCATTAAGTTAGAAACATAGAAATTAGGTGCAGGAGTAGGCCATTCGGCCCTTCGAGCCTGCACCGCCATTCAATATGATCATGGCTGATCATCCAACTCAGTATCCCGTACCTGCCTTCTCTCCATACCCTCTGATCCCCTTAGCCACAAGGGCCACATCTAACTCCCTCTTAAATATAGCCATGAACTGTGGCCTCGACTACCCTCTGTGGCAGAGAGTTCCAGAGATTCACCACTCTCTGTGTGAAAAAAGTTCTCCTCATCTCAGTTTTAAAGGATTTCCCCCTTATCCTTAAGCTGTGACCCCTTGTCCTGGACTTCCCCAACATCTTCCTGCATCTAGCCTGTCCAACCCCTTAAGAATTTTGTAAGTTTCTATAAGTTGGCAACATAAGCGGGACTTGCTATATTTAAGAGGGAGTTAGATGTGGCCCTTGTGGCTAAAGGAATCAGGGGGTATGGAGAGAAGGCAGGGATGGGATACTGAGTTGGATGATCAGCCATGATCATATTGAATGGCGAATGGTGCAGGCTCGAAGGGCTGAATGGCCTCTACTCCTGCACCTATTTTCTATGTTTCTAGTATGTGGAAGGGAATGCACGGCCTCGACGGGGGAGTGTCCACTGGAGGCCCTGCAGCAGCCTGGGGCTCGGTTGGAACGGACGCCCCTCCAAGAGACCGGGCACGTGGACCTCAGCAATGGAGCAGCAGCGGAGGATACCACGGCTAGGCTTGGCCAGGCCAGGCCAGGCCGATACCACAAAGCCACCAGGACAACAAACCTTGGAAATGGCAACAAAACTGTGGTTCCATCACACAAACCAACCTCCCTTCCACTCACCATCTACACCTCACGCTGCCTGGTCAAGGCGGGCAGAATAATCAAGTACCAGTCTCATCCCGGTCACTCCCTCTTCTCCCCTCTCCCATCAGGCAAGAAGTACAGAAGTGTGAAAACAAACGCACACATAGAAACATAGAGAATTGGTGCAGGAGGAGGCCATTCGGCCCTTCGAGCCAGCACCGCCATTCATTGTGATCATGGCTGATCGTCCCCAATCAATAACCCGTGCCTGCCTTCTCCCCATATCCCTTGATTCCACTCGCCTCTAGAGCTCTATCTAACTCTCTCCTAAATCCATCCAATGACTTGGCCTCCTCTGCCCTCTGTGGCAGGGAATTCCCCAAATTCACAACTCTCTGGGTGAAAAAGCTTTTTCTCACCTCAGTCTTAAATGGCCCAACTTTATTCTAAGACTGTGGCCCTTGGTTCTGGACTCGCCCAACATTGGGAACATTTTTCCTGCATCTAGCTTGTCCAGTCCTTGTATAATTTTATATGTTTCTATAAGATCGCCCCTCATCCTAAACTCAAGTGAATACAAGCCTAGTCTTTTCAATCTTTCCTCATATGACAGTCCCGCCATGCCAGGGATCAATCTTGTGAACCTACGCTGCACTGCCTCGATCACAAGGATGTCCTTCCTCAAATTAGGAGACCAAAACTGTACACAACACTCCAGATGTGGTCTCACCAGTGCCCTGTACAAATGCAGAAGAACCTCTCTACTCCAATACTGAAATCCTCTTGTTATGAAGGCCAACATTCCATTAGCTTTCTTCACTGCCTGCTGTACCTGCACACCAACTTTCAGTGACCGGTGTACAAGGACACCCAGGTCTCGCTGCACCTCGTCCTTACCTAACCTAACCCCATTGAGATAATAATCTGCCCTTGTGCAAACCTCACATTTATCTATAATATGAATCTGCCACGCATCTGCCCACTCACTCAACCTGTCCAGGTCACCCTGCAACCTCCTAACATCCTCTTCACAGTTCACACTGCCATCCAGCTTTGTGTCATCCGCAAACTTGCTAGCGTTGCTCCTAATTCCCTCTTCCAAATCATTAATATATATGGTAAACAGTTGCGGCCCCAACACCGAGCCTTGCGGCACTCCACTCACCACTGCCTGCCATTCTGAAAGGGACCCGTTCACTCCTACTCTTTGCTTCCTGTCTGCCAACCAATATTCTATCCACGTCAACACCCTACCCCAATACCATGTGCTCTAATTTTAGTCGCCAATCTCTCGTGCGGGACCTTATCAAAGGCTTTCTGAAAGTCTAGATACACTACATCCACTGGCTCCCCTTCATCCATTTTACTTGTCACATCCTCAAAAAAGTCCAAATGATTAGTCAAGCATGATTTCCCTTTCATAAATCCATGCTGACTTGGACTAATCATTTTACTGCTATCCAAATGCCCCATTATTACCTCTTTAATAATTGACTCCAGCATCTTTCCCACCACTGAAGTCAGGCTAACTGGTCTGTAATTCCGTTTTCTCTCCAGATTCAGGGACAGTTTCTTCCCAGCTGTTATCAGGCAACTGAACCATCCTCTCACCAACTAGAGGGCGGTTCTAACCTCCCATCCACCTCGTTAAGGGGCCTGTCCCACTTACACAATTTTTTCTGCGACTTGCCATGGTCGCAGCAGGTCGCCCAAAAATGAGAAAACAGGACAAAGGGAATGGAGATCAAGTAAAATGCAGAATAGATCATTGTATCTCCCCTTGCATCAGTCTGAAGAAGGTTCAAATGTGTTTTTGTTCTATTACAAATCTCACATTGTGGAGTACAGAGGCAAGTAAATAAATAAATGATGGGTCTTTGTCCCAAACATTATGGAGGGCTCTGTAGCATACACAACGTTTCTGAAATGTAGCTGGATACATGTGACAACATTAAACCCAAACCCTGCCCCGTTAGATTATCGCTTTCCCCTCATCACAAATACAACTCATTTTTGCCTCAGAAGGCGACGTTCATCTCCGCTATAAGCCCAGTAGCAATGACCGTTAGGTGAAGGAGCCATCTTCTTGTCTGACGTTGTCTTCAGATGCCGACTCCTTCCGCAGGTGACGGTGAACTGTCAACGGCTCAAACTGGATGGACGAGTGGGCTGGAGAACCTCGACCCTCAGGGCAAGGCGGCAGAAACCCAGAACCAGGCGCGGTGCGGACTCGCGGGGCAATGGAAGGAGCGGCGCGGTGGCGCAGCGGTAGACTTGCCGCCTCACGGCGCCAGACACTCCGGTTCCATCCCGAATGCAGCTGCTGTCTGTACGGTGTTTGCATGTTCTCCCCGTGACCTGTACGGGTTTTCCCCGGGAGCTCCGGTTTCCTCCCACACTCCAAAGATGTACAGCTGGCTTCGAAGGTTATTCAGCTTGGTAAAATTGTAAATTGTCCCTAGTGTGTAGGATAGTGTTAGTGTGCGGGGATCGCTGGTCTGCACTGACTCAGTGGGCTGAAGGGCCTGTTTAAATCTCCAAACTAAACTAAAAATGATGGGCACTGCCCTTATCAAACTGCACAAGACCGCAGGCAATGGGGCATCTCAATGACCAACAGATATTTTGATCCGGTTAAGATTACAGGAGATAGACACAAAATGCTGGAGTAACTCAGGGGGTCAGGCAACATCTTCGGAGGTAAGGAACGGGTGACGTTTCGAATCTAGACCTCCTTCAGGCTTAATCAGCCAAGATTACAGGACATTGAAACACGGCAGCAGATGGGGTCAAGATGCCCAGGCTTACCGAATGGCTGAACTGACACCAACACTCTCCAAAGGCAGGAACAATAAGCACACATTGACCAGAGCATTATAGAAACATAGAAACATAGAAAATAGGTGCAGGAGTAGAGGCCATTCGGCCCTTCGGCCCTTCGAGCCTGCACCGCCATTCAATATGATCATGGCTGATCATCCAACTCAGTATCCCGTACCTGCCTTCTCTCCATACCCCCTGATCCCCTTAGCCACAAGGGCCACATCTAACTCCCTCTTAAATATAGCCAATGAACTGTGGCCTCAACTACCCTCTGCGGCAGAGAGTTCCAGAGATTTACCACTCTCTGTGTGAAAAAAGTTCTTCTCATCTCGGTTTTAAAGGATTTCCCCCTTATCCTTAAGCTGTGGCCCCTTGTCCTGGACTTCCCCAACATCGAGAACAATCTTCCTGCATCTAGCCTGTCCAACCCCTTAAGAATTTTGTAAGTTTCTATAAGATCCCCCCTCAATCTTCTAAATTCTAGAGAGTATAAACCAAGTCTATCCAGTCTTTCTTCATAAGACAGTCCTGACATCCCAGGAATCAGTCTGGTGAACCGTCTCTGCACTCCCTCTATGGCAATAATGTCCTTCCTCAGATTTGGAGACCAAAACTGCACGCATTATTGATACCCAAAGTCATTTTGGAAGGGTTGGGAAGAAGGTGAAATGCTTTTAGTTTAGTTTAGGGATATAGCGCGGAAACAGGCCCTTCAGTCCACTGTGTTCGTGCCGACCAGCGATCACCAACGCTATCCTAAACATACTAGGGACAATTCACAATGATACCAAGCCAATCAACGTACAAGACTACGTCTGTAGAGTGGGGGAAGGAAACCCACGCAGGTCATGGGGAGAACGTGCGTGTGTACGGACAAGCACCCGGGTCTCTGGCGCTGTGAGTCAGCAACTCTACCGCTGCGCCACTCTGTCATTGATAGCCAGAGATGTTTTAACGGGGCTGGGGGTTGAATGTGTTACACAAATACTGCCAGCCCACTCCTAGTAAACCGTGGTTGAGAACAAACGCCTGGCGAGTCGGGGAACAGAGGAGGTCGGCCAGAACGCAGGGGATGGGAAGGTTGAAAATGAGGAGCGGGACTCGAACCGTTAGCAATGTTAATCTTTTATGTTCACATTTCTTTTTAAACCACTGGATCCAGGCTCTGGATAGCGAATACCGAACACAGAAGCGGGCGGGGAGGTGGGTGAAACAGGCCGACCAACACTGTACAGCGAAGAGAGTCGCCGCCTCGCCGCTGCAACTCAACGGGGGCAGAGAGTTTCTTGTCGATTGAAGCCACGGGGATGGTACGTACTGGAGAGGGTGGAGAGATGATCAGTTCGGACGAGCTGTGTTTTGAATCAGTTTGGACTTGGATGTGTCCTCGTGGGGTTCCTGCCGCCAGTTGCGGAGGGAGGTGGTGGGGTCGGCCGGCTTACGAAGGCTGCGAGCCCAGCAGTCTCTCGATTGCAGCGTTTATGTCCCCGCCCGTGGCAATGAGGGCTTGCAGGTTAGCCTCACGGTTGATGAAGCCCATGGCGCTCAGCTGCTCCAACTGCTGCTGGAATCGCACCTCCGGGTTCTGTACCTGACGGTGGGGGGAGAGAGAGAGAGGTGTTAGTGAGGGGTGGGGGAGAGGGAGGGGAATGTCAGTGAGGGGTGGGGGAGAGGGAGGGGAGTGTTAGTGAGGGGTGGGGGAGAGAGGGAGTGTTAGTGAGGGGGTGGGGGAGAGAGAGAGAGAGGTGTTAGTGAGGGGTGGGGGAGAGAGAGAGAGGGAGGGGAATGTTAGTGAGGGGGTGGGGGAGAGGGAGAGAGAGGTGTTAGTGAGGGGTGGGGGAGAGAGGGAGAGAGAGAGGTGTGTTAGTGAGGGGTGGGGGAGAGAGGGAGAGAGAGAGGTGTGTTAGTGAGGGGGTGGGGGAGAGGGAGGGGAGTGTTAGTGAGGGGTGGGGGAGAGAGGGGAGTGTTAGTGAGGGGTGGGGGAGAGAGGGAGTGTTAGTGAGGGGGTGGGGGAGAGAGGGAGAGAGGTGTTAGTGAGGGGTGGGGGAGAGAGAGAATGTTAGTGAGGGGTGGGGGAGAGAGGGAGAGAGAGAGGTGTGTTAGTGAGGGATGGGGGAGAGGGAGGGGAATGTCAGTGAGGGAGTGCGGGAGAGAGGGGAGTGTTAGTGAGGGGTGGGGGAGAGGGAGGGGAATGTCAGTGAGGGAGTGCGGGAGAGAGGGGAGTGTTAGTGAGGGGTGGGGGAGAGAGGGAGTGTTAGTGAGGGGTGGGGGAGAGAGAGGAGTCAGTGAGGGGTGGGAGAAGAGGGAAAGGAGTCAGTGATGGGAAGAGCGTGTGGGATTAGAGAGTGGAGCATCAGTGGGGAGGGAGTGTATCGGGAGACACGGCAGCGTCGCGCAGACACGCCAACAACATGCGGACAAGCGGTGCCCATTGGCTCTTACTTGGGTGTTGGCGCCGGCTAACATCTGTAGCATCTGCTGCATGAGCTGCTGTTGTGGGGTGCCAGGGCCGGGCAGGGTGCCAGGCCCGGGGCCGGTGGAGGTGGGCGCTGGGCTGGCAGAGCTGCTGCTGTTCACCGTGCCGGGGCCCGTGCCCGTGCCCGTGCCGGGCGCTGCGGTGGGGGCCGTCGATCCACTGCCTGGGCTGCCGAGACCAGAGACAGGCGCGGGGACACCGGGGCTGAACCTGCACGCACACGGCACACGGGACACGGTACATGATGCTCAGCGTTCACAGTGCTCCTCAAACACACCACTCACTCCCCCATCTGCCTGGCCCCCTCCCACATCCCACTACTCCATTCCTCCCTCCTGCCCCTCCCTCCCCTCTCCCTCCCCTTCCTCCCCACACCTTCCTATCCCTCCCAATCCGCTCCCCCCATCTCCTGTCCCTCCCCATCCACCCCCACCCATCCCCTCACCCCCACTCCCGTTCCCGCTGATGGGGAGGGCAGCCAGAGTTCCTGCCCGTGTTTTTCCACGTTCCCCACAGTTTGCCCGTCTCCCGTGCGTGTGTGGCGGTGTGGACCCGCCCTGTGCGGTGCCCCAGTGCGGGCGTGTCCTTACCCTGGCAGGAGTCCCGGTGCCTCGTTCTGCAGGGTCTGTAGCCCCTGCTGGATCTGGAGCAGAGCCTGCATTGCCCGCGGGTTGGCCATCACCGACAGCACGTCTGGGTTCTGCATCTGTAACACAGCGGAGCACCACCGTCTGTGAAGGGGCACGGCCCACGGGCAGAGGTCGCCGCGCCATGGGCAAGGGTCATTGGGCAAGGGGCAAGGGTCACCGTGCAGAGGTCGCCGCGCCAAGGGCAAGGGTCACTGCGCAAGGGGCAAGGGTCACCGGGCAGAGGTCGCCGTGCCATGGGCAAGGGTCACTGCGCAAGGGGCAAGGGTCATTGAGCAGAGGTCGCCGTGCCAAGGGCAAGGGTCACGGGCACAGGTCGCTGCACCATGGGCAAAGGTCATTGGGCAAGGGTCACCAGGCCAGGGGCAAGGGTCACCGAGCAGAGGTCGCCGCGCCATGGGCAAGGGTCACGGGCACAGGTCGTTGCGTCATGGGCAAAGGTCATTGGGCAAGGGTCACCGGGCAGAGGTCGCCGTGCCAAGGGTCACCAGGCAAGGGGCAAGGGTCACCGGGCAGAGGTCGCCACGCCATGGGCAAGGGTCACGGGCACAGGTCGTTGCGTCATGGGCAAAGGTCATTGGGCAAGGGTCACCGGGCAAGGGGCAAGGGTCACTGGGCAGTGGTGCTGGATGACACAAACTGAAGTGACTACAGCCTCACTATTAACTCCCTGAATAGGAGGTCTTTGGAGGGATGTGGGCCAAATGCAAGCATGTGGGATTGGCCCAGTTGCCCACATGGTCGGCATGGACAAGACCAGTTTCTGTGGAGTTCAGCTCTGTGACCACCACCCTGCTTCCATACCCAGTGTAATCACCCTTGAAGACTTCTGAAAACCCTTGGCATTTTTAATTTTAGTTTAGTTTCGAGATGTAGCGTGGAAACAGGCCTATCGGCCAACCGAGTCCGTGCCGACCAGCGATCCTTATCCTACACACGCTAGCTAGGGACAATTTACTATTATACCAACCCAATCAACCTACAAACCTGTTGTAAGTGTATGGAGGTACACAAAAATACTGGAGAAACTCAGCGGGTGCAGCAGCATCTATGGAGCGAAGGAAATAGGCGACGTTTCGGGCCGAAACCCTTCTTCAGACTGATCTGATCAGACCGAAACGTTGCCTATTTCCTTTGCTCCATAGATGCTGCTGCACCCGCTGAGTTTCTCCAGCATTTTTGTGTATCTTCGATTTTCCAGCATCTGCTGTTCCTTCTTAAACAGTAAGTCTTTGGAGTGTGGGACGAAACCGGTGATCCCGGAGAAAACCCACAGGGACAACGTACAAACTCCGTACTGACAGCACCCGTAGTCAGGATGGAACCCGTGTCCCTGGCGCTGTGAGGCCGCAACTCTACGCTGTGCCACTCTGAAAGAGGACGAGTGTATCCAGCTATACCCTGGTCACAGTTTCTTTCCCAGGCTGCTCACGGCCACACACCAGCAAGGCGAGGGGGGAAGAGAGGTTTGAGGGAGCACAGGACAACCGAGAGCCCAGCGACGGGCGGCTTTACCTGCTGCAAGAAGATGGGCATCTGGAGTCGGAGCTGATCCTGCAGCTGTGTGTTGCCAGCAAACAACGGGTTATTCATTAAAATCTGCAGCGGGGGGGAAACGGGTGGAGATCAGAGGATGGTAACCAGTAGAGGCAGATCGTAGACACTGTGCACGAGTTGGTGCTTGAGTTTGGTTTCTTGTCAAGCAACAACACTGCACCCGTTTCATCACGCGTTCTAAAGACGTGTGCGCCACTGTGTGGTTGATCACATCCTGGATCCCACCCCCCCCCCCCCCCCCCTCTCCCAACCCCTGCAGGCCAGGAGGAACATGGGGAGAGGGTCCTTTCCACCCACCCAACCCCAAGCACAGACTCCCCTCCCCTGGCATTGCTGGCCGTGGATGCGGTGGAGTGGGGAGGGTGTGTGTGAGGTGCGGAGAGCGTTACGCAGCGTGGTACCTGTGAAGCGAGGTCGGGGTTCTGGGACAGAGACTGCATCATGCTCCTCATATACGGCGCAGACAGCATGTTCTGTATTAGTTGAGGGTTCTCCGAGATCTGCTGCATTAAGCTCTGCATCCCTGGACTGTTAAACATCCCTGCAGAGAGCGGGCAAGAGAGTTACCATATGTTCCCCCATCACGCTTCATAGAAACATAGACAATAGGTGCAGGAGTAGGCCAAGCGGCCCTTCAATACGATCATGGCTGATCATCCAGAATCAGTACCCCGTCCCCACTTTCTTCCCCTATCCCTTGATTCCTTTAGCCTGAAGAGCTCTATCTAACTCTCTCTTGAAAACATCCAGTGAATTGGCCTCCACTGCCTTCTGTGGCAGAGAATTCCACAGATTCACAACCCTCTGGGTGAAAAGGTTTTTCCTCATCTCAGTCGTAAATTACCTCCACCTGAATCTTAAACTGAGACCCCCTTGTTCTGGACTCCCCCAACATCGGGAACATTTTTACTGCATCTAGCCTGTCCACTCCCTTAATAATTTTATACGTTTCTATAAGATTCCCTCTTATCCTTCGAAATTCCAGTGAATACATGAGTAAAAGTGGAATGTCACTGTGCAGTTGCATATGTGGCAGATAAACACTATAGAACACACTCTGCTGTCCCAACTCTGTACCTGACCTGTGCTGTTCCTGGCACCAGCTCCCAAGGTGAAAGGTTACAGTGCCCCAGTTTGCAATCAACACACATTTTCACCCTTCACTTCTCCTGTGACACACACACACGCGCACACATGCCTGCACACACACACGCACACACACATAAACACGCACACGCACACGCGCCTGCACACACAAACACACGCACACACACGCACACGCGCCTGCACACACAAACACACGCACACACACGCACACGCGCCTGCACACACAAACACACACACACACACACGCGCCTGCACACACAAACACACGCACGCACGCACACACACACACGCACACACTGCCACATAGTGGGGCAGCCCAGCAGCCAGAGATACGTACACTTATCAGCATGAACATTGAGTAGAAAAGAACTGTAGATGCTGGTTTAAATCGAAGATCGACACAAAATGCTATAGTAAATCACCAGCATCTCTAGAGAGAAGGTCTGAAGAAGGGTCTCGACCCGAAACGTCACCCACTCCTTCTCTTCAGAGATGCTGCCTGTCCCACTGAGTTACTCCAGCATTTTGTGTCTATCTTCGGTATACACCAGCATCTGCAGTTCCTTCCTACACGGTGTGTGATACCTACCGTTTCCTAAGCTCCCTGAGTTGATGCTGAAGGGGTTGGACACGGGTGCGCTTGTCTGGTTGCTGCCGTTGCCTCCCTCGCTGGTGGTGCTGGCTGCTGGAGACGAGGGCGAAGTTGGTACCCAGGGGTTGGGCAAAGGCTCCCTGTTCTCGGTCCGTGACGGCTGGGCGTTGCTGTCCGAACCTCCACCCAGGGCTGTGAATGGGTTGCCCCCAAACTACAAAACAAAAGCACATGCATGACGTGCGATTCACGGCATCCCCATTCACGAGCTCCCAATTCACGAGCTCCCAATTCACGAGCTCCCAATTCACGAGCTCCCCATTCACGAGCTCCCAATTCACGAGCTCCCAATTCACGAGCTCCCAATTCACGAGCTCCCAATTCACGAGCTCCCAATTCACGAGCTTCAATTCACGAGCTTCAATTCACGAGCTCCCAATTCACGAGCTCCCAATTCACGAGCTCCAATTCACGGCATCCCAATTCACGAGCTCCCAATTCACGAGCTCCAATTCACGAGCTCCCAATTCACGAGTTCCAATTCACGAGCTCCAATTCACGAGCTCCAATTCACGAGCTCCCAATTCACGAGCTCCAATTCACGAGCTCCCAATTCACGAGCTCCCAATTCACGAGCTCCAATTCACGAGCTCCCAATTCACGAGCTCCCAATTCACGAGCTCCAATTCACGAGCTCCAATTCACGAGCTCCTAATTCACGAGCTCCCAATTCACGAGCTCCCAATTCACGAGCTCCCAATTCACGAGCTCCAATTCACGAGCTCCCAATTCACGAGCTCCCAATTCACGAGTTCCCAATTCACGAGCTCCCAATTCACGAGCTCCCAATTCACGAGCTCCAATTCACGAGCTCCCAATTCACGAGCTCCCAATTCACGAGCTCCAATTCACGAGCTCCCAATTCACGAGTTCCCAATTCACAAGCTCCAATTCACGAGCTCCCAATTCACGAGCTCCCAATTCACGAGCTCCTAATTCACGAGCTCCAATTCACGAGCTCCTAATTCACGAGCTCCCCATTCACGAGCTCCCCATTCACGAGCTCCCCATTCACGAGCTCCCAATTCACGAGCTCCCAATTCACGAGCTCCCAATTCGCAAGCTCTAATTGACGAGCTCCTGATCTGCAAGACCCAGATTCGCAAGACCCCGATTCGTGAGGTCAGGTCACACATTACAATTCAACCCAAATTTACAATATGAAAGGGTTTCATCAGGGTTGATTGAAAGACAGCATGACAACAGGCTCTGTGGCCCACACAACAACTAGCGATCGCCCGCTCACTTATGACAGTCTACGCCGCATCTGGGCCCCATACCATGACACCCGAGATGTCCTCATTCTTTAGCAAACGGGGTTTCCTCTCTTCTTAACATAGACGAGGCCCTGACAAGACTCCTCTCTAATCGCAGAGTCCTGCTCTTGCTCCCCCTTCCCCCAGTCACAACAGGGGCAGAGTCCACTGGGCTTGTACACTCTGGAGTTTCGAAGGATGAGAGGACGTCTCATTGAAACATATAAGATTGTTAAGGGCTTGGACACACTAGAGGCAGGAAACATGTTCCCGATGTTGGGGGAGCCCAGAACCAGGGGCCACACACACAGTTTAAGAATAAGGAGTAAGCCATTTACAGGAACATCATCGCATACTCCGCTTGGACAACTTACAGCCCACTGGTATGAATTTTGATTTAGAGTTAGTAACTCTCTCTATCCCTAAACCGGCATTCCCTCTCTCTCTCTATCCCTCCCCATCCAAGCCGCACCAGCTTCTCGTTTGCACCCAACAAACAACTAACAATGGCCTGTTTCCTTTATCGTCGTTACTTTTTGTATATCTTTCATTCATTGTTCTTTATCTCCCCACATCACCGTCTGTCTCTCGTTTCCCATATCCCTACCCAGTCTGAAGAAGGGTCTCGACCCGAAACGTCACCCATTCCTTCTCTCCAGAGATGCTGCCTGTCCCACTGAATTACTCCAGCATTTTGTATCTATCTTCGTTTTTAAACCAGCATCTGCAGTTCCTTGGTACACATTTAGACTGTGATGTTCCCGCTCTGACTATGGAAGCTACCTGTTCCCTGGCCGCACTGAACATGGGCTCCTGGATGTCGGTATACATGCGTCGTAGAGCATTGTAGCCGCCGGGGATGCTCTCCAGGTTGCTGAGTGCCCGGTCCTGGTTCCTCATCATCTCCTGCATCATAGCCGGGTTGCGGGCCAGTTCCATCGTCTGCAGACAGTCAAAATAAAGGACATGCTCTGTGTTATTGAATGGTTAGAGGCAGGTCATAGAGTGATACAGTGTGGAAACAGGCCCTTTGGCCCAACGTTCCAGCCATACTAGTCTCACCTGCCTGCGCTTGGTCCATATCCCTCCAAACCTGTCCTAGCCATGCACCTGTCTAACTGTTTTTTAAACGTTGGGATAGTCCCGGCCTCAACTACCGCCTCTGGCAGCTCGTTCCATACACCCACCATCCTTTGTGTGAAAAAGTTACCCTTCAGATTCTTATTAAATCTTTTCCCCTTCACCTTGAACCTATGCCAATAGACCACAGGTGCAGGAGTAGACCATTCAGCCCTTCGAGCCAGCACCGCCATTCAATGTGATTATGGCTGATCATCCCCAATCAGTACCCCGTCCCTGCCTTCTCCCCATATCCCCTGACTCCGCTATCTTAAGAGCCTTATCTAACTATCTCTTGAAAGTATCCAGAGAATTCTGGATACGATTCCCGATAATACGTCTAAATACTGGATGCGAATGTCCTCGATTCCCCAACTCTGGGCATCTACCCGATCTATTCCTCTCATGGTACAATAACAGCATTTCAAAGACACTTGGACAGATAGACACAAAATGCTGGAGTAACTCAGCGGGACAGGCAGCTTCCTTGTAGAGAATAAATGGGTGACGTTTCGGGGTGAGACCCTTCTCCATAGATGCTGCCGAGTTCCGCTGAGTTACTCCAGCTTTTATGTCTATCTTTGATTGCAATTCCTTCCTTCACACCTGGACAACTACCTCCTCCGGCAGCTCATTCCGTACACCCACCACCCTCTGTGTGAAAAAATTCCCCCCTCAGGTTCCTATTCAATCTTTCCCCCCCCCGTCACCTGAAACCGATGTCCTCTGATTCTCTATTCCCTAACTGTGCATTTACCACAACTAATTCCCTCATGATGTTATACAGTACAAGATCACCCCTCAACCTCCCGCACTCCAAGGAATAAAGTCCTAGCTTTCCAAACCTCTCCCTACAGCTCAGGCTCTCGAGTCCTGACAACGTCCTTGTACATCCTCCCTGCACCTGTTTCCAGCTAAAGAATATGCTCTCCAGGGATAAGACACAAAAGTCCAGTCTACTCCAGTCCAGTCCAGTCCGCCTTTCAATCATGGCTGATCTATCTCTCCCTCCTAACACCATTTTCCTGCCTTCTCTCCATAACCTCTGACACCCGTACAAGATCACAATCAGACCATTCATGGTGTAGGAGATGAGATTTAAAAGAATGGAGTGATTGTAATGCATGATTGCAGATCCACTCTTTTGTTTAGAGATACAGCACGGAAAGAGGCCCTTCGGCCGACTGAGTCCACATCAACCAGCGATCCCCACACAGTAACACTATCATACCCACACTAGGGACAATTTACACTTATACCAAGTATACAAACCCAAGCCAATTGACCTAAAACCTTTGGAGTGTGGGAGGAATCCGAAGATCTCGCACAAAACCCACCTGGTCACGGGGAGAACGTACAAACTCCGTACAGACAGCACCCGAGGTCAGGATCGAACCCGGGACTCTGGCGCTGTGAGGCAGCAGCTCTATCTCTACACCACCGTGCCTCCCCAAGTAAACAGTACTATGTTTACATAAGATAGACACAAAATGCTGGAGTAACTCAGCAGGACAGGCAGCATCACTGGAGAGAAAGAATGGTTGACATTTTGGGTCGAGGCCCTTCTTTACATATTCTGTTGGGATGCTGCAAATAAGAATCTCCGAGGAAACCGGAGCACCCGGAGAAAACCCACGCAGGTCACGGGGAGAAGGTACAAACTCCGTACAGACAGCACCCGTAGTCGGGATCGAACCTGCGTCTCCTCTGTGACTAGCATACAAAGTGTGGCCTGGGCTGGGAGCCATCTCTAGAGACACAACTGACAAGGAAGCCATCACCTGTCTCATGAGTTCGGGGTTGTTTAACATGTGACTGATCTCCGGGTTTCTCTCCATCAGCTGTTGCATCTGAGGGTTGGACATGATCATTTGCCTCATGAGGTCGGGGTTGGACATCATGTTTTGCACGAAGGGGTTCTCCATGATCTGCGCCAGCATGTCCGGGTTTGACATCAGCTGCCGTTGCATCTGCTGCTGCAGCTCCATGAAGTTTGCCGAGCCCATTCCGAGGCTCCCGAGTCCGGGAATGCCGCCGAATCCAGCTGGTGGAGAGAGGAAAATACAACCCATCACAAACAATCCATCACACAAACCAACCTCCCTTCCATTGACTCCATCTACACCTCACGCTGCCTCGGCAAGGCCAGCAGCATCAAGGACCAGTCTCATCCCGGTCACTCCCTCTTCTCCCCTCTCCCATCGTGCAAACGCACACATCCAGAATCAGGGACAGTTTCTTCCCAGCTTCTTCCCATCCTCTCACCAACCAGAGAGCAGAGCTGAACTACTATCTACCTCATTGGTGACCCTGACTTGGACTTTGCCGACTTTACCTTGCACTAAACGTTATTCCCTCATCATATACACTGTCACTAGCTCGATTGTAACCACGTATTGCTTTCCGCCAACTGGATAGCACGCAAGAAAAAATGTTTCACTGTACCTCGCCACACGTGACAATAAACGATACTGACTCCAGGCCAAACTGACTGGCGCCCCTATCTATCAATCCCCCACCTCTCAGACACAGCTGCCTGTTCTCTGGTTATCGCACCCTGGAGGCAACAGGATTTGTAACAGGATTTACGATATTTTATGATAATGACCCCGGAATGAGAGTGTTAACCTATGATGAGCGTTCGGCGTCGCTGGGCCAGTACTCGCTGGAGTTTAGAAGGATGAGGGGGTGCCTCATTGAAAATTATCGTGTAGCGAAAGGCCTGGATAGAGTGGATGTGGAGAGGATGTTTCCACTAGTGGGTGAGTCTATGACCAGAGGTCACAGCCTCAGAATAAAAGGATGTTCCTTTAGAAAGATGAGGGGGTATTTCTTTTGTCAGAGGGTGTGGAGACCAAGTCAATGGATATATTTATGGTGGAGATTGACAGATTCTTGATTAGTACGGGTGTCAGGGGTTATGGGGAGAAGACAGGAGAATGGGGTTGAGAGGGGAAGATAGGTCAGCCATGATTAAATGGTGGAGTGGACTCGATGGACTGAATGACCTAATTCTTCACCTATCACTTTTGACCATTTGACCTTACAGGGGTAACATACTGTACCTCAGCTGTCTGGAAGTACGGTGCAGATTGGCGAGTGTAGAGGAGTGATATCTAATGGCTTCCTTGGCAAGAGAGATAAAGAATGCAGGAGTAACTCAGCGGGACAGGCAGCATCTCTGCAGAGAAGGAATGGGTGACGCCTCGGGTCGAGACCCTTCCTCAGACTCAAAACATCACCCACTATCTCTTCCACTTCTCTCCAGAGATGCTGCCTGTCCCGCTAAGTTACTCCAGCATTTTATGTCTATCTACGGTATGGACACTGACAACTCTTCTCTCTAAACCTCAAGTAACCCTTGCTTTCCCTCTCTCCCCATCCCTCCATCTTCCCAGTTCTGTCTCCGATTACATTTTATCTCTGTTTGCTTTGTTGTTCCCTTCTCCCAGCCAACAATGATCCAGTCTACGTTTCCTTTGATCTCCATTCCCTTTCTCCCTTATCTCTGCACCTCCTTCTCCCCTGACACCGGTCTAAAGAAGGGTCACCCAGAGATGCTATCTCTTCCACTTCTCTCCAGAGATGCTTCCTGTCCCGCTGGGTTACTCCAGCGTTTGTTTGCCTATCTTCCATTTAAACCAGCACGCACAGTTCCTTCCTACACATTCAGGCCTCGTTGGCAAGCCGTGCGCGGTGCAGGGCAGGCCCACACTTACACAAGACAGACTGGGAGGGTGGGGGTGCTCCGGCCGTGGTCGTGGTGCTGGCCCCGCCACTCGTGCTGGTGACCGCGGCCGCAGGCTGCTCCGGCCTCGCTGCCGTCTCCTCCACGCACGGAGCGCTGGCTGACGTCGACGGCTGTGTGGCGGAGTCCGGGAGCCTGGCGGGGGGGCAAAAGAACAGGAGGGCACGCGAGTCAGCAACGAGAGGGCCACAGACAGCCCACCAAGCCCACGCCCAACGAGCAATAACACAATTCATCCCGTCTCTACCGTCCCTGGCTTGCAAGTGAAGCAACGCACGCACAAATCCACGTGTCATGAGAGGGGGAATAAACCTTCCAGTCCCACATGTCAAATTGCACCACTCCCCGTTTAGTTGAGCGATCCAGTGCCGACTAGCGATTCCCATACACTAACACCATCCTACACACAGTGCGGAAACAGACCCTTAAGCTCACCGAGTCCACGCCGACCAGCGATCACCCGTTCCCACACTAGTTTAGTTCAGAGATAAAGGGAATAGCACGAATAACGTTTAGTGCGGTAAGATAGTCCGAGGGTCTCCAATGAGGTAGACGGTAGTTTGGGATTGCTTGATACAATCGAGCCATGTAGATACATGATAAGGGAATAATGTTTAGTGCAAGATAAAGTCCAGCGAAGTCCGATTAAAGATAGCCCGAGGGTCTCCAATGAGGTAGATGAGAGGACAGGACCACTCTCCAGTTGGTGAGAGGACAGTTTCAATGTCTGATAACAGCCGGGAAGAAACTGTCCCTGAATCTGGAGGTGTGCGTTTGTTTTCACACTTCTGTACCTCTTGCCTGATGGGAGAGGGGAGAAGAGGGAGTGGCCGGGACGAGACTGGGCCTTGATTATGCTGGTGGCCTTGCCGAGGCAATGAGGCGGGATTAAAAGAGATCGTGCAGTTAAGGATCCTCCCGGGAGTAGTGAACGCAATGTGGTAGAATTCCCTCGCGTCCAAATCCCAGCGCTTTTAACTTAAACAAGGATAATTAAAGGTACGTGGTGGTTATTCACCAGGGACTGGGGAAATAGGCTGAAGGAAAGGTCAGGTGAGCGGTGACAGCTATTTAAAGTGTATTTAATAATGCTCTGCAGAAACTTTCCACCAGGGCGGCATGGTGGCACAGCGGTACAGTTGCTGGCTTACAGAGCTTGCAGCACCGGAGACCCAGGTTCGATCCCGACTCCAGGTGCTGTCTGTACAGATTCTGTACGTTCTCCCCATGACCATGTGGGTTTTCTCTGAGACCTTCCGTTTCCTCCCACATCAAAAGATGTACAGGTTTGTAGGTAAATTGGCTACATTTAAAAATAAATTGCCCCTAGCGTGTGCAGGATAGTGTTAATATGTGGGGATCGCTGGTCGGTGTGGACCCGGTGGGCCGAAGGGCCTGTTTCCGCGCTGTATCTCTAAACTAAACAAGAAAGATGAACTATTCGTAGCTCACATGTATCAAGGCAAGTATTCAAACAAAAGTGACAATATTTTGTTAGAGATAGCGGTATTCCTGAAGACTCCTAAAGTTTCAGGAACAAGGGAGACGCTTTGGGAAGAAGCAACAAAGCAGGACACAGGGCAAGTGTCCGTGGAGTGCAACATTGGAAGCATCGTTCTATTCGTTCTAAAACAGGTTTGTTTTTCAGAAAAAGGAACTGCAGAAGCTAGCATATACTGAAGATAGACACAAAGTGCTGGAGTAACTCAGCAGGTCAAGCAGCATCTCTGGGGGGAAAAGGATGGGTGAGTTTTCAGGGCAGGACCCTTCTTCATTCCGAGTCTGAAGAAGAATCCCGACCTGAAACATCACCCATCGTTTTTCTCCATAGATGCTGCCTGACGCACTGTTATTCGAGTACAGTGTGTTTATCTTTGGCCTGTAGCAAATGGTCGTTGCTGGCCCCACTGCTGCTCATTATTTCTATTAACTGTTTGGGTATGAATGGAGAGGGCCATGAAACAGAGACCTAGGGCTGCAGGAATACCGTTCCATGAGTAGACAGGATGGTGAAGAAGGCGCCTAACTTGCTTGCCTTCATGGGTCAGGGTATTGTGTACAGGAGTTGGGACATCGAGTTACAGTTGTACAAGATACTGACAAGGCCACATTTGGAGTACCATTCTCGTTGTGTACAACTCTCGTTGTCCTGCTTTAGGAAGAATGTCATTAAACTGGATATGACACAACAAAGGTTTAAAAGCTGTAAATTTATGATTTCTTCCAGGGTCCCAACCCAAAACATCAGCTATCCACGTTCCCTGGAGATGCTGCACTCGGGGTCATTTATAATCTTTACCGAAGCCAATTGAACTTTGGAGTGTGGGAAGAAACCGGAGCACCTGGGGAAAACCCACACGGTCACAGGGACAAAGTACAAAGTCTGTACAGACAGCACCCGTAGTCAGGATCAACTCCCGGGTCTGTGGCACTGTGAGGCAGCAACTCTACCGATGCACCACCCAACTGGGGAAAGCTATTTGCAGATAAAGAGATGCCTGGTGAGTGAGAGGCTTTTAAAAGTGAGATCGGACGGTTTCATAGACAGAATGTTCCTGTGAAGAGTAACGGCAAGATTAGGGAAACCTGGATGACAAAAGACTTCCGACAAGAATAAAAAGCAGATAAATGTCAGGTATAAACAGCTGGGATTGAGGTGTAAAGGGGTTAGGAGGATACTACAGAGGAGGTGGTACAGATGGGTACAATTACGACATCTAAAAGACACTCGGACTATCTTTAATGGAACTTTGCCTTGCACTAAACGTTATTCCCTTTATCCTGGATCTGTATACTGTTGATCATGTGTCCCTCGTGTGTGTTGGATAGTGTTAGTGTGCGGGGATCACTGGTCGGTACGGACTCGGTGGGCCGAAGGGCCTGTTTCCACGCTGTATCGCTAAACTAAACTAGATACAAGCACTGGCCCGCTTGTTAACAGAAACCCAGAATTGTCAGGGGAGATTACAGCAAGGGTAAACATTAATTATAACAGTCCAGAGGGAGGCCGAAGGTGCAACAAACATTATTTTAAAAAGCACCAAGTGCTCTTGTTTTTAACAGAAGGGCCGCTAGGAAGGTTTAACACTGTCATACATCTTCCTTGTACAAGCATGCTGCATTTGTACCTACATACTTGAGGTTTAAAATTCATTTTCCAGCAATTGAAATCTCAAATCTTCAGTCCACTCGTTTCCCCAGCTTTGCAAACTCACCTCCTACCCCCGAGACCCCATTGTTCCTCCTCTCCCAGTCCCCTTGCACCTATATACCCCCTCCCCCCCCCCCCCCCCCCCCCCCCACAGATACAGGATAAAGGAATCTAGTATTTGGTATTTCCTTCTGGGGGGGGGTGTGAAAGGGTAGACAGTCAGAACGTATCTGAGCCTCTCATAATTTTATACACTTCTAACAAGTTGCACCTCACCCCCTGGCGTTCCAGACAAAACAATCCAAGTCTGTCCAACCTCTCCCTGCAGCTAATGTCCCTCAATCCAGGCATCATTCTGGTAAACTTCCTCTGCACTCTCTCCATAGCCCCTACATCCTTCCTGCATCGGGACAAAGAGAACTCCACGCAATACACCACGTGCGACCTCACCAAAGTTTCATAAAGGCGCATCATTACTTCCTGATTGCTATACTCAATGCCCTCCCTGCCCAATGAAGATAAGCCTACCATATTACCACTCTCCCTGTGTTGCCATTGGGAGTGGGCTATGTACTTGGACACTAAGATCTCTCTGCAGATTAATGCTTGCCATTAATTGTATATATTCCCCTTTGCATTCGACCTCCCAAAGTTCAACACACTTGAGACTTTAGTGATAGAGTGCAGAAACATGTCCTATAGCCCACCGAGTCCATGCTGACCAGCAATCACCCCGTACACTATCACTATCCTGCACACCAGGGACAATTTACTATTTTTTACCAAAGCCAATTAACCTACAATCCTGTACGTCTTTGGAATGTGGGAGAAAACCAGAGCAAACCCACAGGGAGAACGTACAAAGTCTGTACAGATAGCACCCATAGCCGGGACCCTGACGCTGTGAGGCAGCAACTCTACCACAGCACCACAGTGTCGGCCCACTTGCTCATATTAAAGTCCATATGTGTAGGAGTGAGCTGCAAATGTGTAAGAAAGAACTGCAGATGCTGGTTTAAATCGTACGTAGACACAAAATGCAGCAGCTCTGGAGGGAAGGAATGGGCGATGTTTTGGGTCGAGACCTCTCTTCAGATGCACACAATCCATATACTCAGCTCGTGCTATACATTGTGTTGTGTGGCTGATCTAATGCCCTGGTAACCTGCGATCAGTCGACAAATTCAATCCTGCCTCGTTTTATATGAGGACAATGAATTTCAGAACAGCGTGTTGAATTTGATCCATAGATTGTGTATATGTTGGGGCACAGCTGCCACTAGAATTAACATGACATGGCAGAAACAAATGGAAAATGTTGTTGATGGCAATTAGAAGAGGTAAGCTACTGACGTGGATGTCACAACTAGGTATAGATCGTGTGGAAGCCGGTGAATGTCGACACCTTCCAGCATTCTGTCTACACCTTCCATTTAACCCAGCATCTGCAGTTCTTTCCTACACATTACAATCAAGCCAGATTTCACTTTACATAAAAGACAGGTCATTGTCCCAAACATTATGGAGGGCACTGTGCCTCTGGGGTGTAAGCTGCCCAAGTGAAATATGTGATGCCGTTCCTCCAATTTGCACTAGGCCTCACTCTGACCACGGAGGAGACCCAGGATAGAAGGGTCAGTGTGAGAATGGAAGAGGGAGTTAAAGTGTTGAGCAACCGGGAGATCAGGTAAGTTTAGGTGGACTGAGCGGAGGTGTTCAGTGAAGCCTGCGCTTGGTCTCGCCGATATACAGGATTCCACACCTGGAACAGCGGATACAGTTGATGCGATTGGAGGAGGTGCAAGTCAAAACCTCTGCCTCACCTGAGAAGACTGTTGGGGACCTTGGACGAAGTGGAGGGTGGAGGTATAGGGACAGGTGTTGCATCTCCAGCGGATGCAGGTGGATGAAGGATGAAGGGGAGCTGAAGCAGCACAGGCAAGCACTTACCTCTGCGCTGTTTTTATGACCAAGTGCACAGTGAGGCCATCCTTTATGCCGTGTTGGCTGAGCGTATCTCCATCCTTCAGGATCTTCCCAGCAAAGATAAGCACCAGCTGCTCCTGCTTGGCTTTGAACCGTTTGGATATTTCATCTTTAAACTACAAGGGAGGAAAACAAAAACCAGAGTGATTGTGGGGCCAACTTTGCTGGGAGGATCGGCTCTATTGCACAAGAAGAAAGCGCACCATCGCCTCTACTTCCTTAGAAGGCCTAAGTCGTTTGGCATGTCCCCAGCATCTCACACAAACGTCTACAGATGCGCCTTGGAAAGCATTTTATGTATCACAGCCTGGTTTGGGAATAGCTCCATCCAAGACCACAAGAGAATGCAGCCCAGACCATCACGCACGCACACAAACCAACCTCCCTTCCATCCACTCCATCTACACCTCACGCTGCCTCAGCAAGGCCAGCAGCATAATCAAGGACCAGTCTCACCCCAACCACTTACTTCCCTCTTCTCCCCTCTCCCATCAGGCAAGAGGTACAGAAGTGTGAAAACAAATGCACACCTCCAGATTCAGGGACAGTTTCATCCCAGCTGTCATCAGGCATCTTAACCATCCAACCAAACAGAGAGTGGTCTTGACCTCCTATCAGCCTCACGGGGGGAGACCCTCAGGCTATCTATGATCAGACTTTACCTTATTCCCTTCAGCTTTTATTTGTACACGGTGGACGGCTCGATTGTAATCGTGTCATGTCTTTCCGCTGACTGGTTAGCACGCTAGAAAAGCTTTTCACTGTACCTCGCTCGGTACATGTGACAATGATCATTGTCCAATGGGATCCCTCTACTGGCCAGATTTTCTCATCTCTACCCCTTTCCACAGAGACCGTTCCCTCCGCAACTCTCTGGTCAACTCATCCCTTCCCACCCAAGCCACCCCCTCCCCAGGTAATTACCCATGTAAGAGTACAAGAGTGCATAACTTCGCTACCAATTGACATGTCTTCTATGCACCTTACTTGACAGTGCTTTCATTGCCATCTCTTTGTATATTTATGTTCGAACCGCTGCTTCCTGCTTTTAGCACCAGATGATGATGTCAAAGCCATTTTGGAAGCCTCCCTCTCCCTCCCTCGCTCTCTCCCTCCTTCTTTTCTTTCCCTCCCTCCCCTTCTTCTCCCTTTTTTCTCCCTCCCTCTCTTATTCCCTCCCTTCCTCTCACGCCCTCTCTCCTCCCTCCCCGAACAGTCCGTGACCCATAGCGCTGTGGCCATAGTTCTAAGTGTAAAGCCGATAGCTCTATGTGTAAAGGCAATAGCGCTTCAGCTGGTAGCTCTCTAATTAGAACCCATAGTGCTGTTCACACACGCTAAACTGACAGCGCTGTTTAAACCTGTAGCAGGACAGGCAGATCAAAGCTTACAAAAATAATCATCCAGATCTTGAAATTTAAAACACTAATAGATTTAATCTGCTATAATTTTTAGAGTTACAGTATGACTTTATATATCCTTGCATTTTTTAAGCACCAAGATGAAGCAGGAAGTCAGGCCTATCTTTAAAAAATCCATATTTTACAAAGCAAATCCGTACATCAACATTCTTATTGCATTTCCGTACCAAATACGTAAAATCCGTACTACTTGGCAGCTCTGTAGCATTGCCCTACATCATGAGTGTGAAGGAACTGCAGTTGCTGGTTTACACAGAAGATAGATACAAAATGCTGGAGTAACTCAGTGGAACAGGCAGAATCTCTGGAGAGAAGGTCGCTTACTCCACCCATCTGCCCATCATCCACCAAGCAAACTCAAGTACAACGTGTAGAGCAATGGGCAAGGTGCAGAGTGCAGAATATAGTACTCAACATCAGTTGCAGAGACAATGTCCAATGCCCACAATGGGGTAGAGGTGAATCAGACAGGACTCTAGCTTATGGAAGCCTAATAACAGCGGAAGAAACTGTTCACAAGTCTGGTGGTGTGCGATTTTAAGCTTCTGTAACTTTTGCAGAACAGGAGCAGGGAGGAGGAGGAGGAATAAGGGGGATAGGACAAGTCTTTGATTCAGTTGGCTGCTTTTCCGAGGTAGCATGAAGTGAAGACAGAATCAATGATGGGGATAAGACACAAAATGCTGGAGTTTCCATCTTTGGTGTAAATCTGTAGATCAATGGTGGGGAGTCTGGACTGAGACAGGGACTGGGCTACAGCCACAACTCTCTGTAATTCATTTTTGGCCTTGGGCAGAGCTGTTCCCAAACCAAGCTATGCTGCAACCCAGTTAGAGAGAAGGAATTTCACAGAGTCACTTTCAAGTCTAGTCCAGGAGAGGTATCGATCCTACATCACCAGGACTCCAACATATCTACACCATGGCGGAGAGCAAGTAAGACCGACTGAAGCAGAAACCAATGCAGATCCATAGACAAATGCAAATGTCACCATCGAGCTGGCTTGGCTACCAGTGGCCTCCGCTCTTTGTCAGGGGGGTCTACTTTGGTCAGGTCAGGGCAAAGTGAAAGGAAGAGAAAGGCGGCTCAGGGAATCTACCAGGCACATTTGGTTTAGTTTAATTTAGAGATACAGCGCAGAAACAGGGCATTCATCCACCAAGTCCACACCGACCAGCGATCCCTGCACATTAGCATACTACGGACAATTTTCAAGTAAACCGAGCCAATTAACCTACAAACCTGTACGTCTTAGGAGTGTGGGAGGAAACCAAAGATCTCGGAGAAAACCCACGCAGGTCACGGGGAGAATGTACAGACAGCACCCGGAGTCTGGATCGAACCCAGGTCTCTGGCGCTGTGAGGCAGTAAATGTACAGCTGCGTCACCGTGCTTGGTGTGGCTGAATTGTCACGTCTAGGTCCAGGCAGGCAGAGGGCATGGAAAAGGAAGACTGTGTTTTACCGTTTACATCAGTAATTAAACACAGAGGCTGTCCTAGCGGGCAGGCAACAGCAATCTCTGTCACTCATTTCAGCATCGGCAGCGTTTTCTTGCTATTATCATTGTATTGACTTTTTCTCCCAGGGAGGCCAGCAGTGACATTCTCCTCCACTCTCCAGTGGGACTTGTGGCCGTGTCTTTTACCAGGCTCAGCCTCAGTCATTTGTTTCCTTTTTCGCTTGCTTTTATACGTTTATTTTTCAACCAAAGTTCGCGATACATTTTTTCTTAACGTCTTCAATTTCAATTTGTTTTACATGGATTTCAACTGCAAATTCCACCCTCCACTACTCAGACCCACGCACGATCGCAGGTTCACACAAACAATTGGCATTCTCCCTCCTTCTGGTCACTGTTCACTGCTGGTGGGACATTGGCCAACGTGAGCGTTCCATGATCCTTACCTCTGCTCTTTTGATCTGGCAGCATTTTGTTCACGAAGAACCAATCCTGGTATCAAACCTGCTGACAAAGGTTGTGCTCTGGCTAACTGCGGCATGGTGACGCAGTGGTAGAGCTGCTGCCTCACAGGGCCAGAGATCCGGGTTCGATCCTGACTACGGGTGCTGTCTGTACGGAGTTTGTACCCGTGACCTGCATGAAGTTTCTCCGGGTGCTCCGGTTTCCTCCCACAATCCAAAGATGTGCAGGTTTATAGGTTAATTGGCTTTGGTTATAATTTGTAAATTGTCCCTTGTGTGTGTCGGATAATGATAGTGTTCTGGGATCGCTGGTTAGTGCGGTCTCAGTGGGCCCAAGGGCATATTTCTAAACTAAATTGTCCTCTACATCACAAGAAAACAAGCCACAGGTCTCGAGACACATCCTTGTGCCTTCCTCCACTCTATGATCCAACGAGCGAACGTCAGGCCATTGTCTCCCCTCTCACCACCATCTCCCAGCTGCCAACCACGCGCCGTTTCAGGCTCTGCAAAAACCCGCTTCATCATCTCACCCGACATCCCCAAACAGCAGTCTGGGCAGAACCACTGCTTCAGAAATACACATGAGAATAAGGATGCTGGAATCAGGAGCAGCTCAGTTGCTCATGGAGAGTCTCAGCGGGTCAAATAGCATCCGTGGGAGGGGGAATGTCAACTTTTCTGGTCGAGACCTTACAGCAGGACATGATTCAGCCTGTTCTTGCCCCACGAAACATTTCCTCCTGTCTTGACTCCATGTTATAGCTCCTGGTTCAGTCTCATCCCTCCCATGCCTGCTGACACTTCAACAGTTTCCAATTCTCTGGTTGCATCAGCTGTGAATGGCCGTGCTCTCTACACCTCCATCTTACATGTGGTTGATCTGAAGACCTTTCACTTGGTCCTTGGCAGAAACCCAACCAGTTTTGGTCGGGGCTTTGGCACAGATAGGGTAGACAGGCAGAACCTCTTTCCCAGGGTGGCAAAGTCAAAGACATAGGCACAGTTTAGTTTAGAGATACAGCGTGGAAATAGACCCTTTGGATCATCGAGTTCACATCAACCAGCAATCTAACTAGCGATCCCCGCACACCAACACACACACACACACACTGGGGACAATTTACAATTATACCAAACCAATACACCTACAAACCTGCCCGTCTTTGGAGTGTGGGAGGAAACCGAAGATCCCGGAGAAAACCCACGCAGGTCACGGGGATAACATACAAACTCCATACAGACAGCACCTGTAACCTGGGTCTCTGACGCTGTAAGGCAGCAACTCTACCGCTGTGCCACACTAAACTCACTGTGTCAAGGTGAGCGGGGCAAAGGTTAGATTCAGATTCAGATTCAATTTTAATTGTCATTGTCAGTGTACAGTACAGAGACAACGAAATGCGTTATAGGAGATGTGCGGGGCAAGTGTGGCAAGTGCCTGGAACGCACTGCCAAGGGTGGTGGAATTGAAGCAGCTTTTGGATAGGCACATGAATATGCGGGGAGTGGAGGGATATGGGTCAGATGCAGACAGACAGAGGAGATTAGTTTAACTGGGCATCATAATCAGTCTGGACATTGTGGGCTGAGGGTCTATTTCTGTTCTGTATTGGTCTCTGTTCCACACTTAGTTTGGCTCTGCCAACATACAGGTGTGTTGAAGTATACGACCAGTCTGCTGTGACCACACACCCACCCGATTCTCAGAAAAATGTGGATTCCTACAGCTCCCAAGGTACTAATGAATTACAGCGGCCAACGTCAGAATTGCTGTAGCTAATATTTTTCAGGGCAATGTGACTAAAAGCTTCTTTTCAAGTGATGTTTTAAGAAGCAGAAACATTGGCTGGGACAACAGGAAAAACACCCACTCTTGCAAATGGTACTCGGTTAACTTCTCCAACCAAGGCAGAGGAGAGATGGGACCTCAGTTTAAAGGGGAGCACCTCCAACTTGAGTAGCACCCCTTAATGCCACACTGAAGTGATGTCCTGCTTCCCAAATCTCTGGTGTGTAGGGGGTTGAGTACAACAAGGTCATAAGGACATAAATGATCGGAGTAGAGTTAGGCCATTCGGCCCATCAAGTCCACTCCACCATTCAATCATGGTCAAATCAGTGGATATATTTAAGGCAGAGATAGATAGATTCTTGATTAGTACTGGTGTCAGAGGTTATGGGGAGAAGGCAGGAGAATGGGGTTAGGAAGGATAGATCAGCCATGATTGAATGGCGGAGTAGGCTTGATGTGCCGAATGGCCTAACTCTGCCCCTATCACTTATGTCCTTTTGACCTTATGGTCATAATGTTGTACTCAAGGTCCAGGTCCTCCAAACCTGTCCTATCCATGTCTAACTGTTTCTTAAATGTTGGGATAGTCCCTACCTGAACTAGCTCCTCTGGCAGTTTGTTCCATGCACCCACCACCCTTTGTGCAAAAAAGTTACCCCTCGGATTCCTATTAAGTCTTTTTCTCTTCACCTTAAACCCATGTCCACTGGTCCTCGATTCACCTACTCTGGGCAACTCTGTATCTACCCGATCTATTCCTCTCATGATTTTGTACACCTCTTTAAGATCACCCCTCATCCTCCTGCACTCCAAGGAATAGAGACCCAGTCCACTCAACCTCTCTCTATAGCTCAGACCCTCTGGTCCTGGCAGCATCCTCACAAATCTTCTGTATACTCTTTCCTGTATTACATTAACTGACAGCAAAAAGCAGGAGATTTATGCCGTAACGTTCATATTCCTCAGCCTACAGCTATTAAAATTCATGTGCACATCTATTCCTTCTGCCACATGCATTCTCTAGATTCCACTTAAACCTATCTACACCATTCATCCTCACACTCACTCTCCCCACTCGATGTATTGCTCTGAATTTATAAGCGATTCTTGCAGCCTCTAGTTTCATACTGCCCAAATACACAAGTTCTTGGGGCAGAATTATTCAGCCCATCGAGTCAAGGGAAGAGATTGAACTTTTATTTCGCCTTCCATCACAGTGAGGAATGTGGAGGAGTCACCGTGGTGGATGTTTATGTTAAAATGTATTTGTTGCTTTTTATTAGTGTGACTGTATGGCAAATCAAATTCCTCGTATGTTACAAAACATACTTGGTTAATATAGTATGGTTATTATTATCTATCTTTCCCTCTCAACTACATTCTTCTGCCTGCTCCCCATAACCCCTGACACACTAACTAATCAAGAACACATCAATCTCCACCTTAAACATATCCATTGACTTGGCCTCCACTCCCTCTGCCCTCTCTTCTTTCCAAAGGTACATCCTTTTATTCTGAGGCTGTGCCCTTTGGTCCTAGACTCTCTCACTAGTGGAAACATCCTCTCCACATCCACTCTATCCTGGCCTGCAGACTTACGGGGAAATATATTACAGAGAAAGAGAACTTGGATTAGTAATGTTTCGGGATTGACTGTTCATTGAAGTCCCCGACCACACGTGTTCTGGCCTGTAAAACTCACACTTTACACTGTAGACAATATTACCGTGACAACCCCACTCGGTGGGCCAAAGGGCTTGCTTCCATGCTGTATCTCTAAACTAAACCTGTAATATCGCAACTAGGAATTCTCATCCAGGTAAATGGGATTCTAATGCAAGAATCTAACCTCATGACAATACTGCAAACTGTAGCAGTTTATCCTGCACAGGCGTTAACCAACCCATCCCTCTCCCTCCATCTCAAGCAGGATCCTGACCCAAAACATTGCCTGGCCATTCCCTCCACGGATGCTTCCTGACCCATTGAGTTACTCCAACATTGTGTTTTGCTTTTGATCCCAGTATCTGCAACCCCTGGTCTATAATAAACTAATCTGGACTTGTTCCAACTTGTAATTTACAAGCATCCAACTTCAAATATCGGTTGACTTGCCTGAATGGGGACAGAACCTTCTGCAGATTGGCCACCTCACCCGGCCTACGTACCACATGTTCAGGACTACGGGGGGGTTAATTCAAGTACACTCTCATAATTGTGTCTGGCTTATAGGAGGTGCCGGGCCACCAGTTGCCACATAATCAGCCGTGGACCTGAATATTGAAACATATGACAGTCAGGCTTTAAACATCATGCCTTCAAATTAAACCCTTTAACATTTCCTCCACCTCCCCAAGTTATGGATACTACCTTGCTAACTTCCAGTACCAGCATTGTTTCTCTCTTACTAACATTACACTGACTAGCTAGTTTAAAGACTCCAAAACATCCTGGAGAATACTAGTCCTGGTTCAGTTGCGATGTAACGTGTTCAAGTTGTACTGTCTCAAAGTCTCGGAATTTTCTGAGGTGGCACGGGGGTAGAGTTGCTGCCTTACAGCGCTAGAGATTCGGGTTCAATCTTGGCTACGGGTGATATCTGCACAGAGTTTGTACGTTTTTCCCGTGCCATGCATGGGTTTCCTCCCACACTCCAAAGATGTTCAGGTTTGTAGGTTAGAAACATAGAGAATAGGTGCAGGAGGCCATTCGGCCCTTCGATTCATTGTGATCATGGCTGATCGTCCCTAATCAATAACCCGCGCCTGCCTTCTCCCCATATCCTTTGATTCCACTAGCCCCTAGAGCTCTATCTAACTCTCTCTTAAATCCATCCAGTCTCCACTGCCCTCTGTGGCAGAGAATTCCACAAATTCACAACTCTCTGGGTGAAAACGTTTTTTCTCACCTCAGTCTTAAATGGCCTCCCCTTTATTCTAAG
The DNA here is from genome assembly GCA_036785375.1 of Leucoraja ocellata. NCBI lineage: Eukaryota > Metazoa > Chordata > Chondrichthyes > Rajiformes > Rajidae > Leucoraja > Leucoraja ocellata. Next base: position 3,989,907 of record JAWMAR010000198.1, read on the forward strand.
ACTGAAGTCCTTGATTCTGGACTCGCCCAACATTGGGAACATGTTTCCTGCATCTAGCTTGTCCAGTCCTTTTATAATTTTATATGTTTCTATAAGATTCCCCCTCATCCTTCTAAACTCGAGTGAATACAAGCCTAGTCTTTTCAATCTTTCCTCAGGTTAATTGGCTATGGTAAAATTGTAAATTGTCCCTCATGTGTGTAGGATACTGTTATTGTGCAGGGATCACTGGTCTTTGGGCCGATGGGCCTGTTCCCACACGGTAGTTCTAAAGCAAACTCTAAGATGTTCTTGCAGTCAAACATTCACTTGTTCTATTTTAAAGCCCCTTACATTTAGGACTTCCATGACACTGTGAGTAATCCAATGAGGTCTTGCTGGGTTTTTATGGGTCTGTCGCACAGGCGATTTTTTGGGTGACTACTGGTTACTGCCACAAATTCTTCAACAAGATGAAACATTTTTGGTGACAGTGGCAACAATTTTTGCTGTCGTTGGTTTTCGCCAGGTAAATTCCATTAAAACTAGTCCCTGGCAGTCGCCCAAAGAGTGGCCTAAGTGGGACAGGCCCTTCAGCTCCCCAAAGTCTCACTGCAGGACCTCATCTTTCTGTCAACCAAGACCGTAACATTTTGCCCCTCATCCTCTTCCTCTTCCTCCCATTTTAATCTTGCCCATTGCACCAGGGAGTCAAGATGCCATCCTTGACATCATGGCCAGAGTCACAGAAGTACATGGTCAGCATGGAGGAGTTGGTCTGAAGGGCCTGTTTCCGTGCTGTATGACACCCTCCTCCCTTGTACAGCCCAGATACTCACAGATGTTCTCCTGCTCTCCTGCCTCATACTCCATTGACAATCACCCACCATTTATTTGAACACTCTGGTGAAGTGTTTTGTTAGTTTTGGTTTTAGAGATACAGCGTGGAAACAGGCCCTTTAGTCCACGTTGCCCAGCGATCACCCTGTATACTAACACTAACCTGCACACTAGGGACAATTTACAGAAGCCAAATTAACCTACAAACCTGCACGTCTTTGGAGTGTGGGAGGAAACAGGAGCTCACGGAGAATACCCACGCAGGTCACGGGGAGAAGGTACAAACTCCGTACACACGGCACCCTTAGTCAGGATGGAACCCGGGTGTCTGGCGCTGTTTGGCAACTGTACCGCTACGCCACTGTGTTGCCAGAGGTGAGCCTGGACAGGATAGTGCACTGCGAGATGGAGGCACTATACTAAACACTCCTGTCCGTGCTAGCTTCTCCTTCTCAGTGGGGCGACACTTCAGCTACTCGAGCCGCTGACAAATGCCACAAGATCAGCAGACTGCTGGCTCTTTCCATCCACCACATTCATGGGTTTCCTAGGCAGTCTTTTCCCATCACAGTGTGATGGAGTTTCCAATCTAAGAATGTATTGCCTTAGTGTTTAATTAGAACATCAGAACACGACAGTGCAGGAACAGGTCCACAATGTCCATATCTAACATGTTGCCAAATTATACTAATCTCCTCTGCCTTGATGTGATCCATATCCCTCCATTCCTTGTATATCCATGTGCCAATGTAAAAGCCTCTAAACGCCACAGTCGTAGCTGCCTCCACCCACAGCAGCACGTTCCAGGTACCCACCATCCTCACTGCAAATAAAAACTTGTCCCGCACATCTCCTTTAAACTTTGCCTTAAAGCTATGCGCTCTGGTCTTTACTTTAGAGTTTAGAGATACAGCGTGGAAACCGTCAGTCTGCATCATGTAGCGATCACCTTGTACACTAACACTATCCTACACACTAGGAACAATTTACATTTTATTTTAACCAAAGCCAATTAACTTACAAACCTTGTACATCTTTGTAGTCTGAAACATAGAAATTAGGTGCAGGAGTAGGCCATTCGGCCCTTCGAGCCTGCACCGCCATTCAATATGATCATGGCTGATCATCCAACTCAGTATCCCGTACCTGCCTTCCCTCCATACCCCCTGATCCCCTTAGCCAGAAGGGCCACATCTAACTCCCTCTTAAATATAGCCAATGAACTGGCCTCAACTACCCTCTGTGGCAGAGAGTTCCACAGATTCACCACTCTCTGTGAAAAAAGTTCTTCTCATCTCATCTGAAGAAGGGTCTCGACCCAAAACGTCACCCATTCCTTCTTTCCAGTGATGCTGCCTGTCCCGCTGAGTTACTCCAGCATTTTGTGTCTATCCTCGATTTAAACCAGCATCTGCAATTCTTTCCGAGAGCAAATGGGAAGATACGGAGTGCAGAATATAGTTCCCAGCAATGTCGTGGGACAATATTCTGCACTCTTTCCCAGAGCCAGAGACAAAGTCCAATGTCCGCAATGGGGTAGAGGTGAATCAGACAAGTACTCTAGTGTATGGACAGGCCATTCGTGAGCCCGATAACCGAGGGGAAGAAGCTGTTCCCGAGTCTGGTGGTGCGTGCTTTCAATCTTCAGGTGGAGAAAGAAGAAGGGGTGCAGATGATTATGACACAGGGGTGGGAAGGTGAAGGTTACGAGGATAGGAGGGAGGGAAATGGGGGGGGTGCGCTTCTGGAGAAGTCTTTAAAAGGTAGGAAATACAATATTTAAACCAAATCCAGCACCCACAACAGCCGAGTGAATATGTTGACAGAAACGAGCCCCAGTCAACAAAAAATGAAAGACTCAAGTTATTAGCACTGGTTTTCCATCCATAGGCACTGCTTGTCCAGCTGAGAATGCCACCAGTCTTGTGTTTATATCCTATACCTTGCTTTGGATGTGCTGTTTGCAATCTACACTTCAATGAATCAAAGACAAGAGTGATTCTTCAACCTTAATCCTAACCCTCACATCACTCTCCCCTCCTTACCTAAAGCTTACAATCCTAATGCCCTCGCCTCCTCACACTCCCCATCACTAACCTCCTAATATAACAGAGCCAGAGCACTAAACTCTACCTTCCCTGAAACAGGAGCCAACTAGAACTACTTCAACTGGGGGAATACAACTAGGTGTAGCCCTACATTATAATTAGTCATAAAATCATAGTTATGGAGTCCTGAAGCACAGAAACAGGCCCTTCCGTCTAATTTGCCTTAACTAACTCCTCAGGCAGCTTGTTCCATACACCAACAACCGTCTGTGTGAAGTTGTCCCTCAGTTCCCTCTTAAATCTTTCCCCCTCTCACCTTAAACCTATGTCCTCTGGTTCTTGATTCCCCTAGCCTGGGTAAAAGACTGTGCATTCACCCCATCTATACCTCTCATGATTTTGTGCACCTAATAAGATCACCCTTCAGCCCCAAATTATAATTAAGAATCCTTGCAGGAAATACTAGAATACTAATGCCATTTCCAATCCTGCATGAAACAAGACTCTATTAGATGAAGGCAAAGTCATGGCGATAATATGAAGGCTAATAAAGGCAAGTAGATTTGGACAACGGTAATGATACCATGGATAGACAAAAAGCTGGAGTAACTCAGCGGGTCAGACAGCATCTCTGGAGAGAAGGAATGGGTGGCGTTTCGGGTCGAGACTTTTCTTCAGACAGTCAGGGGAAAGTGAAACAAGAGACATAGACAGTGATATTGGGAGACATCGAATAAATGAATGAAAGATATGCCAAAAACTAACGATGATAAAGGAAACAAGCCACTGTAGGCTGTGTGCTTGGTGAAAACATGCTGCAGACAAACAGACATACCAGGACAACAGGATAATGGGTAAGAAGGAACTGCCGATGCTGGTTTCAACCAAAGATAGACACCAAAAGCTGGAGTAACTCAGCGGGACAGGCAGCGTCTCTTGAGAGAAGCAATGGGTGTCGTTTCGGGTCGAGACCCTCCTTCAGTATAATGGGCCTAATCAAAGTGGCCGTCTCCAGTGAGATTGAATCTCCAGCAGCGAGTACAGTGAACAAAACAGGGGTAATCATCACACTGCCCACAAACTGACAACAAACACTACTGTCCTGTTGCCCATGATAAGACAGGAATGGAAGAAATGAGGAACTGATAGAGTGCTGGAGTAACTCAGCGGGTCAGGCAGCATCTGTGGAGAAACATAGAAATTAGGTGCAGGAGTAGGCCATTCGGCCCTTCGAGCCTGCACCGCCATTCAATATGATCATGGCTGATCATCCAACTCAGTATCCCATCCCTGCCTTCTCTCCATACCCCCTGATCCCTTTAGCCACAAGGGCCACATCTAACTCCCTCTTAAATATAGCCAATGAACTGGCCTCAACTAACTTCTGTGGCAGAGAATTCCACAGATTCACCATTCTCTGTGTAAAAAATGATTTTCTCATCTCAGTCCTAAAAGACTTCCCCCTTATCCTTAAACTGTGACCCCTAGTTCTGGACTTCCCCAACATCGGGAACAACCTTCCTGCATCTAGCCTGTCCAACCCCTTAAGAATTTTGTACGTTTCTATAAGATCCCCCCCTCAATCTTCTAAATTATAGCGTGTACAAGCCGAGTCTATCCAGTCTTTCTTCATATGAAAGTCCTGACATCCCAGGAATCAGTCTGGTGAACCTTCTCTGTACTCCCTCTATGGCAAGAATGTCTTTCCTCAGATTAGGAGACCAAAACTGTACGCAATACTCCAGGTGTGGTCTCACCAAGACCCTGTACAACTGCAGTAGAACCTCCCTGCTCTTATACGCAAATCCTTTTGCTATGAATGCTAACATACCATTTGCTCAGTGTCCCAACTCCAGATATTCACAGAGACGGGGAAGGTTGCCGTATGGTACCACTTAACGGGGTAAAATGAACCCCATTGCAGCTACTGGAAACGCGTGGGAATTCATCACAGGCTCTTCCTAAACACCAAGGGCTTGGACATCACAATCCAGTTTGACAAATCTCCCCATCACATTGCCTCCATTGCAGTCGTACACACACGGACATGCGGCGACACAGTGACCAAAGCACACTCTTGGCATCCCAGTGATGAGGGATGCTACAAAAAGGATAGAGGGGACCAGGAACAGCCAGTGGGGGCATCAGGGGAACATCGGCATGAGAGGGTGAGGGGGGGCGAGTGAGGAGCAGGAGCAAAGGGATCCAGGGGGGTTCATCCAAGGGGAAGGGGGCGATTAGGGAATGGGGTGA